>OZ025239.1:126840072-126914741 GCA_964019155.1 Osedax fenrisi | reverse complement strand
GTAGTAGTAGTAGTAGTAGTAGTAGTAGTAGTAGTAGTAGTAGTAGTAGTAGTAGTAGTAGTAGTAACCTGTAACCTGTAACCTAATGTTTTAGGCACTGCCATCAACTTCATCAGAAATTTTCGGCCGTGCATTAAATGTTGACTAGTTGTTATTAGGATAAGCCAAAGAGAAAAAAGCCAAAGAGAAAAGATATGTCTTAAGCTTATTTTTGAATAACATGGTTGATTGAATAGAACGAATGTTATAAGGAAGTCTATTCCAGGCTATAGGTGCAGATATTGAGAAGGCTCTCTTTTGTTTTATGGATACATTACGCAAATCTGGTATGACTAGAGTATACTTGAGGCAAAGTCGTATTGGGCGTGATGATGTATAGGGAGTAAGTAGAGTATGTAAGTAGTCAGGTTGGCTGTGATGAGTGGCATGATGGGTTAGCATACATATTTTATATATTATTCTGTATTTAATTGGGAGCCAGTGTAATATTTTCATGTAAGGTGATATGTGTGTTCTAGAGAATTTATTTATATTGTATATGAGTCTGACTGCTGAATTTTGCAAAAGTTGTAGTTTATGTAGTAAATAATCCGGTATACCATTAATAATCGAATTACAGTAATCTAATTTAGGTAGAATAAGAGATGTTATAAGTAGTTTAGCAATTTCAGTGGATATTGAAGGTCTAATAATTTTTATAGTGTATAATATAAAATTTACTGATTTAATTATATTGGAGATCTGATGTGTAAATGATAATGTGGTGTCTAATATAATTCCTAGATTACGGGCTGATCTGGAGTAAGGTATACAATCATTACCAATATATATATTTGGAATAGTGGACTTATTTGATAAATAAATATGGAGTGCAATGGTTTTTGAGCTATTCAGTGAGAGAGAGTTTGAGTTTAGCCATGTTCGTATATCCTCAAGGCAGTTGTTGAGTATAGGTATATCTTTAGTAGGGTCTTTTAAAATCATATATACTTGTAGGTCATCTGCATAGGAATGGTAGCCAATATTTGGATATTTATTAAAAATATCAAATATTGGGATCATGTATATATTGAAGAGTATTGGTCCGAGAACAGATCCCTGCGGTACACCATGATGGATTGACCGAGGTGTGGATGTCAGAGAATCAATCTGAATAGAAAAATATCTATTTTGAAGATATGATTTGAACCATTCAAGAGCGGTTCCATTTATACCTATAGACTGAAGTCTTAACATTAAAGTGCTATGATCTAAGGTATCGAATGCTGCTGAAAGATCTAATAGTATGATCACAGAGCTATGTTTATTAAAGGATGCACGCTGAAGGGAATTAATAATATAGACAAGAGCTGTTTCGGTATTTTTCTTTTTAGTATAAGCACTCTGAAATTTATTGAGGATTTTGTTACTGAGTATATAGTCATTAAGTTGAATAGCTACAACTCTTTCAAGTACTTTAGAAATATACGAGAGATGTGATATCGGCCGGTAGCTCGCGAGCAGTGATTTATCCAAGTCAGGTTTTTTAATAGTAGGAGTAACATTAGCTAACTTCATACACGAAGGTACTGAGCCAGATATAATTGATTCTTCGATTATTTCCTTATAGTACATAACAATATAAGGTATCAGCTTATGTAAGAGGGTGACAGGAATGGGGTCAAGGGAACATGTTGATTTCACAGACAGGAGAAGCTTCTCAACCAGCGAAGTAGATGGAAGGTTCAGTAATGAAAGAGAATATGGAGGGATGGTTGGTACATATGATAAAGGGGAGGGAAGAGATGTAATAATGTCATTTACTTTAGCGGTAAAGAATATATCAAAGTTATTAATATTATCTAATATAGAAGTATCTGGAAGAATACGTCGATTAAGGCGCCCTAGTAGTGTATTGGATATTTTAAATATTTTCTTATAGTCTTTTCCTGCGTTAGTAAGTAGATCAGTATAATAATTTTCTTTCGTTGTTTTGAGTAAACTACGATATTGCTGTCTGCATAGTAAAAATATGTCAAAGTCGGTAGTAGATTTAGATCTACGCCAGCATTTTTCGGCTTTTCGTAGTTTTCGTTTTTCGGTGACAAGATTATTATTAAACCATTTTGAGTTATCACGTACTATAATCGACTTTTGTTTAATAGGTGCATGAACATCAAGAGTAGAGGAAAGAATATAGTCAAAATGGGATAAAGTTTTGTTGTTACCACAAATGTAAATATTATTAATAAAGTCTTCCATAAATTTTGAAATATCAATTTTAGCAATATTTCTAATTTTAATAGTTTTTGATAGGCGGGTTGGCTTAGGGACATGGATATTAAAAAGGACAATGTAGTGGTCAGTTATAAGGTTATGAGTTACAGTGTTGGAAATTATATCAGATGATTTATTTGATATAACAAGATCAAGAATATTGTTTGCTGTATGTGTAGGGGTAGTGACTTTTTGGGACAAATTGTGTGATTCAAGTATATCGTAGAGATGTCGAGAATTATGTGAAGTAGAGGTGATAGGAATATTAAAATCACCGGTTAGAATTGTTTTAGGAGTTAATGCGTAAAGTAGAGTATCGAGTTCTTCAATAAAATGAGGAATAGATTGATGCGGTGGTCGGTAGATGGTTATTATTGTAAGTGGAAGTGAGTTATTGGGATGAAATGTGCATGAAAAAGCCTCGGAATGTTCAAGAGAAAGGTCTTTATAGCTTATTAGCTTAATACACTTGTTATATAATACACCTAATCCTCCACCAAAGTGGGAACTAGGTCTTGGAAGGTGAACGAAGCTTAATGTATTTGTGTTTAATGTGGCAATTATGGGGGTATCATTAAGATTAAGCCATGTTTCTGTAATACACATAATATCTAAGTTAAGATCAGTAAATAATTCGATTATAAGATCAGCTTTATTTCTGATAGAGCAAACATTAAGTGTTGCAGCCTTAATATTGGATAAGTGTGGAATTTTATATGGTGCAGAGGACATATTTATATTGGAGATGGTAGGTAAGGGACAGGGTTGGTTTATGATGTGTAGTGAGGATGAATGAGATTGGTGACTGGTAGGAATGGTGAAGGTCGAGGATATTGATCTGATGTGGTTGTCATGGGTGGTTATATGTCATTGTGTGTGTTGGTCATTGACTAAGTCAATTTTATTTGTATTATGTTTGGTCTGTATATATACTTCATAAGAAGTCTTCCATGTTTTGAAATCATATTCTGTAATATTTATGGGATTACAGGACCAATCTATTTTTGAGTTCTTAGTTTGACGTAGTTCAAATGTATTATTATAATTATTATAGGTGCACCTAGTGCCAGTTGGTGTTAAACTTTCTTTTATGGCATGATATATAACTCTACCTCTGAATATTTCATTGCCTGAGCGTTGTTCTCGTATATAAAGATGGGAGAATCGGGGGTCTTTTTTAATATGGTTCACATTGGAATGAAATGTGTATAGAGAGTTAGGTGAGTTGAAGTATATTAAACATATTGAGTTTATAAATTTGTATGAGGTCAGAGAGTTTTTAGACATATTTAAATATGAAAGTATTTTATATACGAAGTTAATATTTCTTTCATCTTCATTCAGATGTTCAATAACAAGAGAATTAGATGGAGTAGTATTAATTACAGGTATAGTAGTATTAACTTTGTTTATGGGCATGTATGGGCTTTGTCGTACAGCTGAAGAGTATGATATATTTAAAGGATGAGTAGGTGGTGGAAAGTGTTGTTTTGGGGGGTTATAGGGTATTGTAGGGGTGAATGTAGGTGGTATTATGTGTTTATATATCGTACTGGTATTATTTACTAGTTTACATATATTATTTAATATCTTATCTTGTTTATCAAGACGGATAAGGATATCCTTTGTGGAGGATTCGATATTGTTTATTTCACCTTTAAATGTATTTAAAGGTAGAGGGCAACTTGGATGAATAGAGTTACTAATGCATGTATTACATCTAAATAAGAAAGATGGTGACTCAAGTATTGATGTAACATGCTTGATTACAGGGTTGCTAGATACCCATGCATTAGGTGTACTACCATAAGGGTGAAGACACTCATAATGCACAATGATATTGCATATACATGTGACATATTTATCATGTTCATTAACTTTATTACAGTGAACACATAATTTGTTATCCATGGTTAGGTATTATATATTAATTGATGTATGTTTATAAATCAGTGTATGCTAATATACATGTACTGAATGATACCCACATAAAGTAATACTATATACAGTGTAAGATAAACAAAAATGTATATGAGTGTATATGAATGTATATTAATGTGTATGAATGTATATGAATGTATGTGAATGTATATAATGTATATGAATGTATATATAATGTATATGAATAATGTAAGAATATAATAATAGTGCAATGATGGTATGAATAGAGATTATGAATTGAAATAATAGAACAAATAAAAATGTAAACAACAATATAATGGAAATGTTATGCTCCAGTGATTTTGAGAAATTTTTAAATATGAATGATATAAAGTTGAAATAAACCAAAAAGTAGTGAATGAAAAAAATAATTAATGAGTAAATAATGTGTGTTATATGTTTATAGGTGTGATGATTATATTATATTCGTGGATGACTTATCTGAATATCGGATTAGGCAGGCTAAATTAATTTGAATTTAAATTGATGTTTAGCAGAATAATGATAAACAGGAAGTAGTA
This sequence comes from Osedax fenrisi, assembly GCA_964019155.1. Taxonomy (NCBI): domain Eukaryota; kingdom Metazoa; phylum Annelida; class Polychaeta; order Sabellida; family Siboglinidae; genus Osedax; species Osedax fenrisi. The sequence goes on along the minus strand of OZ025239.1, from coordinate 126,910,023 downwards.
GTAGTAGTAGTAGTAGTAGTAGTAGTAGTAGTAGTAGTAGTAGTAGTAGTAGTAGTAGTAGTAGTAGTAGTAGTAGTAGTAGTAGTAGTAGTAGTAGTAGTAGTAGTAGTAGTAGTAGTAGTAGTAGTAGTAGTAGTAGTAGTAGTAGTAGTAGTAGTAGTAGTAGTAGTAGTAGTAGTAGTAGTAGTAGTAGTAGTAGTAGTAGTAGTAGTAGTAGTAGTAGTAGTAGTAGTAGTAGTAGTAGTAGTAGTAGTAGTAGTAGTAGTAGTAGTAGTAGTAGTAGTAGTAGTAGTAGTAGTATAAGTAGTAGTAGTAGTAGTAGTAGTAGTAGTAGTAGTAGTAGTAGTAGTATAAGTAGTAGTAGTAGTAGTAGTAGTAGTAGTAGTAGTAGTAGTAGTAGTAGTAGTAGTAGTAGTAGTAGTAGTAGTAGTAGTAGTAGTAGTAGTAGTAGTAGTAGTAGTAGTAGTAGTAGTAGTAGTAGTAGTAGTAGTAGTAGTAGTAGTAGTAGTAGTAGTAGTAGTAGTAGTAGTAGTAGTAGTAGTAGTAGTAATAGTGGTAGTAGTAGTAGTAGTAGTAGTAGTAGTAGTAGTAGTAGTAGTAGTAGTAGTAGTAGTAGTAGTAGTAGTAGTAGTAGTAGTAGTAGTAGTAGTAGTAGTAGTAGTAGTAGTAGTAGTAGTAGTAGTAGTAGTAGTAGTAGTAGTAGTAGTAGTAGTAGTAGTAGTAGTAGTAGTAGTAGTAGTAGTAGTAGTAGTAGTAGTAGTAGTAGTAGTAGTAGTAGTAGTAGTAGTAGTAGTAGTAGTAGTAGTAGTAGTAGTAGTAGTAGTAGTAGTAGTAGTAGTAGTAGTAGTAGTAGTAGTAGTAGTAGTAGTAGTAGTAGTAGTAGTAGTAGTAGTAGTAGTAGTAGTAGTAGTAGTAGTATAAGTAGTAGTAGTAGTAGTAGTAGTAGTAGTAGTAGTAGTAGTAGTAGTAGTAGTAGTAGTAGTAGTAGTAGTAGTAGTAGTAGTAGTAGTAGTAGTAGTAGTAGTAGTAGTAGTAGTAGTAATAGTGGTAGTAGTAGTAGTAGTAGTAGTAGTAGTAGTAGTAGTAGTAGTAGTAGTAGTAGTAGTAGTAGTAGTAGTAGTAGTAGTAGTAGTAGTAGTAGTAGTAGTAGTAGTAGTAGTAGTAGTAGTAGTAGTAGTAGTAGTAGTAGTAGTAGTAGTAGTAGTAGTAGTAGTAGTAGTAGTAGTAGTAGTAGTAGTAGTAGTAGTAGTAGTAGTATTACTAACCAATAACAAGTTAGCTAGTATCTCTCTTCAGTATCGTAGTTGCGGGTTATAATACAATATGCGTGTTAAACGTTAACTGTTTTTAATAAATTAGATTAAATTATACAATATTGTTGTTTGTAGATTTTAAATTAAATTGTTGAAAACAACACAATTTTATTTAAAATAATGGGAAATTTAAATTCGTGTTGCAATAATATACATAAAGGACAATACGATTATCGTACGATATCTTCTGATACGATATGATCACGAAACTATCCTAATATATCACTTTCAATAATTATTAATTATCAACTAATTATTTTATTTTTTTAGTATAAGTTGTTGTGATATAAATGAAAATAACTATTAGAATTAATTATTCATAAAATATACGAGTTGATTACAATGCAATATGTGACGATGTTCCCTGTACCCTCAATTAACAACACATTATAATTGTATACGTGTGTGGCGGCTTCACAGTAAACAATACATTCTATAGCTTTATTTGTTACCTATTTAATATATTAAATAAAAATTAAATGGTATTTCATATTTAGTATATTATTATAACTCAAACAATTACTACCGAAGTCCTTTGTTAGTAATATCCCCCTTTAATAAACAACTATAGTGTAGCTATATCTAGTGAGTGACGTCATCATTTCACGATAACGATGACCACTTATGTTAGGCGATCTAAATATAGAAATGACGTCAACAATTGCAGCTGTTTACACCTGTATTATATGTATCTCTTTCAATAAAGTTATTAGAATAGTATTACTCCGTAAGACGTGCAAGTATCAGGCTTAGCAACACAACAGCTTAGTCTGATACTAATGGTATTAACTATAATTATAGTACCTGTTATGCGCATGTTTATAATTATATCTATTTATAGCATTATTAATTATTAATAAATTATAATTATTATATAAGCTATATTTAATAATGTCTCTACCATATATGGTAATATAATTAACCCTATACTATATGCTAGAAAAACTTTCTAATAGTTATTAATATATCTTATTACTTAATATATCCTAAGGTTTTAATGTAGTCGCATGGACAATTGGAACGTTTATCAAAGTATCAACTGTCGTTCTATTGTCCTTGTATTTATTGTAGTCGGTTTAGCTAGCTATAATGGGGGTCAGCTAGCTATAATGGGGGTCAGCTAGCTATAAAGGGGGTTAGCCCGCTATAAAGGGGGTTAGCCCGCTATAATGGGGGTCAGCTAGCTATAATGGGGGTCAGCTATAAGATAGTTATTCTGAATAACTACACATACCACGCCGTATAACAACAGGCACATATTGTATGTCACGATTAGTCACTATTAAATCTAAAAATAGATTATATTAGTCATGTATCCACTATAAAATTATGCAGAAAATATATAATAAATACTTTAATTAAAATATCTAAACATAAACCTTCGATGTATTTCAACTCGTAAATCAGCAACGAAACCAAATTTAAAATGTTATTTCTATATATATATATATATATATATTATATAAAAAAAATTAAATTTCTTTAAATCTAATTAATTTCGACATACATTCGGATAAATAGTTCTATATTATACGGACTTACTTTCAATATTTACGCAGAGTTTTCAATAAAGCATAACGTTTTAAAATCGATTTCGAAAATAATAAAATAGAAACATCGAAACGCTAATTTATTTAGTAAACAAGAAATATCGAATTCGGCAATTGTTCAATTTAAAATCATAGGGAAACAGTTTTTTTAAAATAAATATAATTTCTAAAACTATATAATTGTAATATATTTATTACATTAACAATGAATTGTATTACATGTAATTTAGGAATTAATAACGAAAATTATATAATACATAGTTCATGTGGTAATAAATACCATTATAAATGCTATATAAAGCACAAATTATGAAAACAAATTGGTCAAATAAATCAACTCTAAAATATGCTATTTAGTTATTTAGATTACACAATTTTATTTTAAATGTAATACATAATAATAATTATAATATACCAATACATCTATCTAGTTTAAATAAATCATTACCATCGTCTACTATTTTTGATAATAGTAATATTAATAATTTAATAAAGAACACAGAAACAAAATTAAGTATATTATTATTAAAAATCACTGAAATAAGTGATATGATTGTTGTTAAAAACACATACTCTAACGTAACCGCTAATGTAACCTTTACTGTAACCACTTCTGATACCTTTACTGACAATTAGGTAAACTCAGTAAATTATATTAAAAATAATATAGGATAGATAGAAGTAATGAAATAATTATTCACAATATAAATATTCCTAATAATGATAAAATAATTTCTTTAAATACTTAGTAAATATTATTTGTAAAACAGTAGATAATAATAAATCGAAAAGTGTATTATCAATAGTTCAATTATCATTTAATAAATTAAAATTAATTTTAGATAATGTGATCTCCAAAAAGATTATTTTATCAAATGTTAACCGATCATGTAGATTACGAGATCTACAAATGCATTCATATGAACATCTCTAGATGAAATATCAATAGAACGACATCAGATATTATACCATGCAGTTACAAATATATTAATTAAAAGTAAAAAAATTATCAAATGTATTTATAATTATGTAAGTAATTCCTATGAGCTTAGATATATTATAAATAATAAAATTGACTGGAATATGTCAATTGGTGAAGATAATTTTAGTATGTGGAAATTTTCAAATTTTAGCCAGCTTATTATTTATAAAAATTCCATTATTAATAAAAATAAAAATAAAACTACAGGTTCTAGATGACTAACCGGCGATAAAGATGAAAATATTAAAAATAACAATTAAATATATATTATGCTAATGCTCGTATACTATAGTATTAGAAATAAAATTAATTTATGGAATTTTTACTTTCATCTATAGATTATAATAAATATCATTTATATGCTTAGTTGAAACTTTTTTAACAGTAGATGATAGAGATTCTCTATATTTAATCGGTGGAAAATTATATAGGAGGTGTTGCGATATTCTGTAAATCTATTTTATGTCCTGTAAGAAATTTTATTTCACACGTGTGAAACTCTCTATGTACATAGATGTTCAATATATACATTTAAAAATTAATTCAAAAATTCCATTTAATATTATATGTGTTTATAGACCTCCACATTTTAATGCAATATCTCATGAACAGATATGTAAATTATTTGATATAAACCAACACAATTCTAATTCGTCTATAATTATAGGAGATTGTAATTTACCAAATTTTAATTGGAAAGAAAATACATTTCCTAGTTACCCAAAAAGTACTTTACAATTCGATTATTTAAAAATTAATTTTCACAATTAATAAATAATCCAACTCGTAATAATAATATAATTGATTTACTTTTTACTAATGAAAAATAATTACTATCTAATATAAATATTGGAGACTATTTCGGATTATACACAAATATAAGTGTCCACTATTCTGTTTCATTTAATGTAAATATTGAAAAATACCCATGTAAAAAGATTTTAAAATCAAACAATTTTGATTTCAATAATGCTTTCAATAAAATTGATTAAATATCATCTTTTTAGATTTAAATTGGCATATCTAAATTCAAATTATTATAATATCGATAAAAAGTAGAATATTTTAATAATGTTCTAAATAAATTATTTATATCATATGTTCCTAATATAAATAATACAATAAAACAGGTACTTCCGAAGAATATATTGAAATTGAAGAGGCAAGTACACAATTTATTTCGAAAATCTAAAACTAATTTGCAATATAAATATAATTGGAAAGAAGCAAAAAAAAAAGAATCCAAATAATTATAATCTTTAAATTTTAAGAGAGAATAATGCAATTAATTCAAAAAATAAATTAAAGTTTTATAAATTTATGAAAAAAGACACAATTTAAAATCTGTAATATCTCCTCTAATTGATATATTAAATAATATTTCAGATCTCGCTAAAGCAAATATATTAAATTCATATTTTAGTTTAATTCAACAAAATGATAATGGAAATTTATCCGAATTTTATAATTTAACTAAACAAAAATGTGATACTATTGATTTAAATCCTGAAATAATTAAAATATTTTTAAATAGACTACAAATTACACATATTTTCGGAACTGATGGGATACCATCTTATATGTTAAAATTATTATCTAATGAATTATGTAGGCCTTTATATATTATTTTTAATTCATTTTTATTATCGGGTAATATACCGAAAATTTGGAAAATATCTATAATCAGTGATTATTAATCACACAAATTTTTAAAAAGGGTGAACCATCAAATTCAAATAACTATAAGCCTATTTCAATAACATGTGTAATGTGTAGAGTATTAGAACGTATTATTTCTAAACAATTACTTTTTTATTTAAAATCTAATAATTTATTAACAATCAATATAAAAAATCAATATGGTTTTATTAGTGGAAAATCAACAAGTAACACAATGTTTAAAATGTTGGTATAATGAATTGAATAATAAAAAATATAAAGATATAATATATATTGATTTTACAAAAGCTTTTGATGTTGTTTCTCATGAAAAACTATTATACAAATTAAAATCATACGGTATGTAATAGTAAATATAGTACTAATGTGTAAAAGTCGACATAAACCGAAGATACACCGAGTAGAGGCTGATTAAAGAAGTGCGCATATTGAATAAGTCCACTCGTGGAGTTAATTATTGAACACGATAGCCGAATGGATGATTGCTTTTAATTGCTGAATACATTCATAGGTATAACTATAAACTGCATAGTGCTACTTTAGCTCAATGACACTGTATAGCCGTCATTCGTATATTCAGATTAATAATGTCCCGAGAGATATGAGTCATTGGTGATGACGTTAGTTGTTAAGAAACAAATTCATATTTTTCAAACACAAATAATTAAATGATTAGTGCATAGCCGTATATACGTGGTATACGTGTAAAGGAGTGTACACAGTACAGTGTACACTCAATATATACACTGTACACACCATGAACACAAGAGAGCAACAGCTCGGGCAACAGCTCGGGCAACAAGCGCGCCCCACTGTATCTAGGTAAAATACTCGACAAGTTCTATTTACGAGCATCGCCATGATTGCTGGTACTGTTGCTCGCTAGTTGAACACGCGTAATAAGCGAGAAACAATACGGGCAACAAACGCGACACCGAGTCTCCGGGCATTCGGCACCCGGTTACCACCAGATTCCAATTGTGCATGTTCTGCAGTACTTGTTGCCACAAATGTAAACAATAAAGAGTTTGCGAAGCAAAGATGTCCACTCCCTTTCTAAGCTGTGTAATTATTTTAATATAATTCCAATACCAACCACGCGATTGATACACGTGTATTATAATGTATATTTACTATTGTTATTAGTAATAATTCAATACCGGAAGTGTTAATACTTCAATAATCACGTGATGTTAACAATTGCTCGCTTATGAACACATACATAACGTTTACCCAGACACCAGTAGCGCTACTTGTTGCTCGCAATGCGTTCACCCCTTTACACACATGCAGTGAGAAATGATACAGTTATACGAATAGTAAACAGAAAAGAAGATATGATGAGAAATTATGAATCGAGGATAGCAGTAAAGTTGAGAAATACTAAGTAAACCTACATTAACCTAACTTAATATATAAATAAGTCACCTTATTAATAAATAATACGTCGACACGATAGGTAGAACCTATTGGTCACTTATTGAAAGCACAATTAAGAACGTTGTAATTAACATAATAAACATTATTATTATAAAATCGGGTATACCTATAGTACTATACAGTTATTGTTCTTATCGATAGTATACTATTTTACTATCGAGAGTATACTCAATTAATTGACTTGACGTTATACGTTTACTAACAATATTTACAATACGCGATGAATTATAAGAGTATGTATCCGAATTATATAATTGTATTATGATTTATAGTAGAATACAAAAATTAATGTAATATATGTTTAATCGAAATATGTAAATTTGACCTATATGTGATATATCAGTGTTTACGCCCCTTATTTGATGTCACCAACGTATATATATATATATATATATATACGTTATATCATATATATATATATATATATATATATATATATATATATTTATATATATACCTAAATATATATATATATATATAATACTAGAACAACTATATGTTATGATATGATATTATATAACGTATACTACTAACAATTTGAACACAATAGGTATCGCCTATAAAACCTATATATCGCGAGTGATGTACAAATACTTGTTGGAAAGGAGTGTTCGTTGCAGTACAGTGGCTGTATAGTAGATATCGACAGCTATTGTTCAATGATAAACCTATTTACGTAAGATGTACTATTTTTGTATTGTATTTTGTAACAATTACGTGAAAATAATGTCGATAAATTTTAAATAAATATTTTATATTCGAGAAAATCTACGAAATTAAATTGTTCGTTACGTAAATAATTATCGCTACTATTCGGTTAGATTAAGTACCAAGTATCCAAGTACCCGGGTACCCGAGTAACCAAGTACCCAAGTATCCGAGTACCCAAGTACCAGAGTACCCGAGACAAACGTATCTGTAGTAGGAGACATACGTACTCTTTCTCTCGTTCAGCATTAGTTACTGTGATGATGTTCCATTCGTGTGTTCTCTAATCTGATTGGTCGAGTGTGACATAGCGCGTTGTAGTGCGATATTTCTATATACAATATACTATAGTCTATAGTCTAGTGCGTCTAGTATAGTCTGACTACTATTAGGGGAGCTGCAACAAGGGGACGGGTGAGATATGCCCCCCCCCCTTTAAAATCAAACGGGACCTCCTATGTATTGGTCCCCCCCCCCTTTTACCACCACATTCATTTTGATTGGTTGGTCCCCCCTACGTACACAATCGTTCCAGCGCCCCTACTTACTATATATACCTAATAGGTAGACTATATATACCTTTAGGTGCTGACTATCTATAGATGACTTCGTAAAAGTTACCAAAAGTAATTTAACATTCTAATATATCGCCTACTAATATATAAATGTAGACATATAGTTATACCTAATGTATACATTATCTATAGGTATACGACTACAGTGTACGTCGACACTGTACGTACAATATATATATATATAGGTTTAAGTATAAGTATAAGTATAGGCAGGGAGTAGTATATAATATATATATATATATATATATATATATATATATATATTATGTATATATATATATGATGTATAAATACTCCCGGATATAATTATATATAGGTATACTACCTACAAATAAGTATTCAAATATAAATACAATATACTAAATAATAAATATTAATAGTTGATGACTTTATACTACCAACACGTGTATCCCATTATAGTTGACCTTTAGTTGACCTGTATTGTACGGCAAGTTGTCACCCCATTATAGATACCTTTAGTTGACCTGTATTGTACGGCAAGTTGTCACCCCATTATAGATACCTTTAGTTGACCTGTATTGTACGGCAAGTTGTCACCCCATTATAGATACCTTTAGTTGACCTGTATTGTACGGCAAGTTGTCACCCCATTATAGTTGACCTTTAGTTGACCTGTATTGTACGGCAAGTTGTCACCCCATTATAGATACCTTTAGTTGACCTGTATTGTACGGCAAGTTGTCATCCCATTATAGATACCTTTAGTTGACCTGTATTGTACGGCAAGTTGTCACCCCATTATAGATACCTTTAGTTGACCTGTATTGTACGGCAAGTTGTCACCCATTACATGATGATGACGATGATGATGATGATGATGATGATGATGATGATGATGATGATGCTGATGATGATGACACATGTGTATTTAAACACCTATATATCATAAATGATTTCTCAACAGTGTACTATATAAAATAAAAATGAAAACATCGATAATAATATAGTTATAATAATAAAGATCATACGCTAATATATATATATATATATATATATATTATATATATATATATATTATATATATATTAATTTGACCTTGAAAGTATAATAGTGATAGTTACGGAAATGACGTAAAGTTACACGCCGTAAGATGTACGACGGTGTAACGCGACTGGAAGTTCAGTCATGCGTAACGTACAACCTACTTTATTTGTTGTACAATGTATAATGTACACTGTACGCACTGTACACGATGTACGTCGTACAGTTACATCATACAACGCACTATATACATTGTAAAGTGTACAGTTCACATATATAGGCAGTCGAGGTCAAGATGGGACCACGAGTAAAACGTAATGTATCAATTAACGGAAAAATGGTACCCGGTACGTGACCCCTATGATCCCTATGACCCCTAAATTCGACCCCGATACGCATCCAATATCATGTCCTTGGGCGTACTCTGCGCAGTACGTTAGAAGCCGGTTAACTACTAACCGATATGCCCATATATGGGCTCATGAAACAATACCGTTACAATGCCGCTGTCTATTGTTCTGTGTCGACTAGTTTACATCCACCTAAGGACAATTATTAGATATAAGATCGAACCACAGTAGCAACATATTAATGTGCGCAAATAACTATATATATATATATATATATATATATATATATATATATATATATATATAGATTCATATAATTGGAATAGAATCAATACATTTTTTATAAAATCTACAACTATAATTGTCTATAGAATGATTTTCAATAAAAGAAAATTATACCTAAATATCTAAACTATTTAGTAGACACGTGACTATCCTAGACATACATACATCACGTGTACGTATTAACACAACACACCTAACCGTCGTACATCACTCGATACACGCTGATACACCGACTCGCTTATATCAACGTACTACTAATATGAACCACAAGAAACATATATATATATATATATATATATATATATATATATATATAATAATACTAATAATAATCAGAGTTTAGGCATTATCCTGGATGAACGAAAAAGCAGAGCTAATCAAGTCGTTCACCCAATGTGATTGTGGGGGGAAAAATCATGTATAAAATTAAAATAATATTAAATAAAATATTAGATTATAAAATAAAATTTCTATCCAGGATATCAGTAAAAAAATAGTCATACAAAATCTACCTAGAATACTTTATATCGATTGCCAATGAAAGTCGATAAAGGTGTATAAACTTGGAGGAGTTGGGGTTTCTATATCCAATGACTTAAGGAATTTACTTTAGCCAATAGTAAGAGCACTGGCAACAATTGCCCCCACACAACAATTGCATCCTCATCCCCGACACGAACCATTACCGGCTACATAAACATAGATATACACTATACCCATATACACTATAGTATACACTATAACATGCAGTATAAATACATAGTGTACGGCTGATAATTACGAATATAGCACGTGATCTATTTGAACCCTATTCTTACAGTTCGCAATACACGTGGAGCATTCACTTCCACCCCTATAGGGGCGCTGCAACAGGGGGGGACGGGGGATATTCCCCCCCCCCACTTTAAAATCTAGGGAGACCTCCTATGTATTGGTCCCCCCCCCACCTACTTTTACTACAACATTTATTTTTATTGGTTGTTCCCCCCCCCCCTACACACACACCATCGCTCCAGTGTCTCTATCCACAACACCATGATGATCTATCGGGAACTGAGTGCATTCAGAGACGCTACACAACTTTATATTAATATGTGTACACATGTTTACTATACATATTTAATTTAATAATACGTTTATACCTACTTCATTTATTTTGATTTTTATTTTGATTTTCCGTTTATATTTATTATGTAATATTCGTTTGATTTCTCACACGCCCACACGTATATATTACAAGGTACACATTTCATTATTAATAATAATGTGTAATACATACTATCATATATATATAGTACACTGGTATCTGAAGACTAGAATATATAGATTATGTAATACTAAATATAAAGCGATTTTCACGAGAACAATCAAAAATGATTATAAATGCTCAACATTAGATGCAATAATCAATACATAATAGGTACAATGATGTCCATGTAATAGAGATACGATTATGACTCATAATTTATGAGGTAATGTATTGCACTCTTGTAATTAACTATAGATCTTCTAGTGTAATAAGTATATTATAGAATATGCCTATGATCATAATCAGTAATAGGATCTATTATATGATCATAATATCACGAGCATATATATATTATGTATACTATCATTTTATTCGTATCTCATATATGATATATTACCATTTTATTATAAACACTTTTGTTGATTTTTATTTAAAAAGTGTATAAACTCAAATAAATAATAATACCAAAGATTTTCCGAAGGAAAGATATAACACTTACGCGAAATCGTGTAATTCGAATTTGTATACAAAATACCCTGGTGCCACCTATAGCGGGTTACTTTTAGGAACTATGCGTTGTTTATAATGTAAATTCGTATTTAACTATACACTTTTAAAATGTTAAATAATATGCTTTAAATTAATATTTATATGATGAAAACTAAGTGTTCATTACTAATATATAACAAACAAATATGATATGTATGTTTTAAATGCTATAAGTATATATTTAGTGAGTAAAAGCTAATGTATATTGCATGTAATTTAATAGAGCAATGAAAACATTGTTGTATGCAAACAGAGCCGAACCTAAATCTATTTCAGTGATTTCGATACTACTGCTAGCAGCGGTTGGGGCTATTACTAAATTACGTTGCATGCATAGGGAGTGTTATATCTTTGCTTCGCAAAATCTTTGATAATACTATATATATATATATTGGATTTATATATTTACTTTTGATATCATGGAAATACTGACATCCCCTTAATAGGGATATACTTGTGATATCTGATAAGCCTGATGTACTAACACGTGTACGCTGTAAACCATACTTAGCACGCTGTAAGCATACTTATACATGGCTATATAGTTGGTTAAAGGTCGTATAAAGGTCATTTACATCGTGTATAAGATATATAAGAAAATATATACTATACATAGCTATGTATATATTGTATATTATATATGATATATGATATATGATATATATATATATAGATATGTCTATATTATGATATGTAATAAATAAGACACACACCTCGATATTAAGACACGCCCACGACGCACGCCACGATCATCAATCATACATATATCGTACACCAAAAATAGTACATCGAAGTTAGGGGCGTCGGAACGATATTTTGTATGGGGGGGGCTATTTATTTATATTTTATATTCTATATCCTATTATGTATTACTAATATAATTACTAATTATATCTTATTAATATCGTATACCTCTTTAGTCTATGTTAACCCTTTAATATGCAATTAATAATATTTAATTTTTATAACAATACTTAAGTAGGAATATATTAGAAAATAAATAATAAACATTAAATAATTTATTATTATATAAATATAGATTTTTATTTATAAATATATCCATCTCAATTGTGTGAATTATTTTTTGATTGATATTTGCCAATACTAATTCATTTAATCTACTATCTAGCATAGTAGACCGTAACAACGTCTTTATTATTCGTAGCTTACTAAATCCACCCTAACATGACACAGAACTTGAGGGCAAACCAATAAAAGTGTGATCAAATATATTATGCCGGAAAATATTTTTTGAATTTTAGGAGATTTTTCCATCATATATATGTTTATCCTCGTCAGATGTATTGAACTTATTAATTGATTTGAACATATGTAAATTCGATCTTTCAATCGTTAATTCTTCATACATTTTTTATTAATGTTTAGTGTAGAAAATTAATAGGATTAATAAGATTTATCTAAAAAAACAACCTTTTTTTCATAAATTATATTATTTGTAATAATGATTCCTTTAATTTATAAGAATCTATAAATGAAGTTTCCTTGGTATAACATTTGGTTTTAATTTTCATCATTATGGAATCGAACAACTCAGTATATTTTATTCTGTAAATATTAATGATAAAGTATATTAACATATTAATTTATCATATCTAATCACATTCTTATATTAACATAACATTAATAATGTTGTATTATGTTATCTAGATAAGATGTATGTCTTTCGAATTTTTATTACTATTCATCTCATAAATATTTATAATAATTTATATTATATGTCTTATTATTATTCTCTGAATTAGATTTAATTAGAAAATTAAATTAGATATATTTAAAATAAAAATAAATTATTATAATATTTTATAATAAACATTTATTATAAGCTATTTTGTATTTTATATAATATTTTTTATAAAAGTAGGATATTAACCTTGAATCAATATAAAAACTTGTATATATAAAATATAAAATACTTTTTATTCTATATCTTCAATAAATCTGTGCAAATTATGTCTATCATTATTCAATTTAATTAGAATAATCTTTACTATTATATAATCCTTTAGGTTTATTTATTATTGAGTATTATTATGATTATATATAATTATAATAATATATGCTTTCAAGTATATTTTTATAAATGTTACCTTCAATAGTATTTGTTGGTATCATGAAAGCTTTCACCTTCATATCCAAGCTTTCAAATATCAAACTTGAAATATTCATATAACAAATATTTGACTTATTCATATTTTTTAATAATAAATTTGCAATATATTTGTGGTCATTGGTAATATAATCTAATTTTTTATATTATTTCAGTGCATCATTTATACCACTATATTGATCTAATGTGTTTTTAATACATGATTTTCCAGTCCATCTTATTGGGCATAATGGTTTCAATGTATTTGCTTTGTTATTATTAGTATTATATACAATCCTTAATTTGATAGTTTGTTCATATAATAATCCCAAATCATAAACCACTCTCAAGGCTTTTCTTATATTTATATTATTATCTAATTATTATGCTATTAAGTTTATGCGATGAGCTCCACATTGTGTATCAAAATGTAAAGGCTGTCTATTCATTATTAAAGTATTTACAACATTATATTGACCAGACATATTAGCTACACCGTCATATGACTGTCCTCTTAATTTAGAAATAGGCAAGTTAAGATGTTAAAGTTCAGATAACATTAAATTTGCCATATTTTCTAAGTTGTATCCTCAGTCATATTGCATATTCCTATGCATATTTCTTTAATTTCTAGTTTTTATGTCAAATAATGAACAATATATCTTAAATTCCATCACATTGAATTGAGAAAGTCCCATTAATATCTTTCAATCAAATATTTAATAATTCAGATTTATATAGTTGAATAATTTCATTCTTAATATCACCAGATAACAAGTATCTCTCAGAGATTCTCTCATGAATATTACCATATTTCATGGATGGGGGGGGGGGCAAACAATACTTAGCCCCCCCCCATATGTTTGGTAACATTCTTTAGAAAAAAAATTGTATTAACAAAGACAATATACTACATTTAATATATATACAATTTATTAATACATATTTCATGGGGGGGGCAAAACATACTTCGCCCCCCCCATATTTTTGAATGGGGGGGTCCGATACCCCCCGCCCCCCCCCCCTTCCGACGCCCCTAGATTCTAAGTAATAGCAAAGCTCATGCCGGGCTTTGGTAATAGCAAGCCTTGGTAGTAGCAAAGCCCTGTAGATCCCTATGTGTCATCATTGATGATTCATCATTGATGATTCATCGGTGATCTTCTCGACAGGCGATTATATAACTATACTTCATAATCTATCCAGACAATACGCGATAGTAATAGTGGTAGTAGTAGACTACTACTATAGTATGCTTCCTAGTAAAATAGGAATAATACACGGCGTAGGTATTGCACGGGCGGCGAGTATACAAGGGAAGGTCATGACCCATGACTCATGGGTCAAATCCACCACTGAGATCAGCTTCGATCCATCTGAGAATTTATGAATAAATTAAAATGGTTCCTTTCATAATTATTACGAGTTAATAACTTTCAATGTATGTTGGTTATGCTTATTTAAATAATATGATGATTACTAATATATATATATATATATATATATATATATATATACAGTCAACTCTCGGTAAGTCGGACTACGGAAAAATTGGACTTCTCGATAAGTCGGAAATATTCAGTTAGTTTGGTTTGATTTGTATCTAGTTCCATGTTAAATTTATCGGATAAGTCGGATAAGTTTGCATGGATAAGTCGGACTTCTATATAAGTCGGACACATATTATTTTAATTTTTATGAATTTTATACTGAATAAGTCGTACTTTTTATAAATTTTCAGAAATGTTTACTTTAAATAATATATATTATAATTTTAGTAAGTAATATTATTGAATACAACATGTTATGTTGTTTATTGGTGCATAATTCCACATTTCGGTAACCCTTTAACTCACACTGCGCATCTCATGTCTTATTTGTATGATATTCTGAATCTCAGATAATTCGGACATCTCGCTAAGTCGGACACTTTTTCCGGTCCCTTGCGAGTCCGACTTATCGGGAGTTGACTGTATATATATATATATATCGTGTATCCTATAAAACCCTATATATAATTTAGGTTAATTAAAGTTGATGTAATTTAATAGTAAACATAATTAATGTTATAAATAATTATGTTTTCATTTATTTTCATAACTATAGTTATGAATAGAAGGGAATTCCGAAGCATAAGAATACACGACATGCCCATTCTTCAACGTAAGCGGAAGCAAAAAAGTGTGGTAGAGAAATGAATGAATAAGAATGCACATAGAGTAATGTATTGTTTTATGTTTAATGTAAATATATATATTTATAATAGTAGATATTTGTTCTAAACATAGAAAGCATTTCTTCGTTCTATATGGTTCTAAGCTAGACGTATTGTATGCTTTAATAGGAATGAGATACTTTCACAGTAGCCTATCTTAATCGTCATCGCAAACTCTCTGCCACATATTTAAATTAATAATAATAATTTCTATTAATAAATTCCAATTATAAAAATAAAATGCAACAACTACCCTAAAATCAGCTTTTTATAGTCATGAGAGCAAATTATAATTAGAAGTATACTTCTCTGAATTATCCAACAAATATTAAATTCACAACTGGGAGAAATTATTCCAGAGGAACAAGATGGATTCCGTAATGGGATAAGTACAATTTAACATATTTTGAATTGCAGATTAATTATAGAATAACACATTCTAAGAAAAAAAAATATTCATAATTATATAAATAGCCTAAAAAAGTATTTTTTATTTTTTAATTATTAAAAATAGTGCTGATATATCCAATAAACTGATTTTGTTATTACGTTTTTAATTTTATGAAAATAAATTTTAACTTAAAACCTTCTCAAGAATATACAAATGTATCGATATAAAATATAACACTATATTATTAAAAAATAAAGCATTCTAAAAATTATATATTTAATTTCTATATTTGTTATAAAATATTCATTAAGTTATAAGCATATATCTAGAGATCATATAAGTCCCTAATACGGACACTCTATATGTCTTAATACGGACACCCTATAACCAATCAGCGCGTAGCGTATGAACTATTCTGATTTTCATAAAAATCGCATGCGTTATAATATTAATACCACCAATAAAGCTAAATCTAAAATTGTTATTATTTAGATACTTACATTTTATTATTAATTAAAAAATAATAAAAATAAATAAATTATTAACTAATTAAATTAGAATACATTATTCATAAAATTAATTATAAATAATGTAAATGTAATTTCTCTGATTGATTCATCAATAATATATAGTTTAACTAATGGTATATATATATATACCCTATATAACCTATAGGGTGTCCGACCGAAACTGTCCGTATTCGGACACAGGTACCGAATACGGACACCCCCGTTATCTATGGAATTAAAATATTAAATAAAATTATAAAATAACAATAATATCTATAATCATATAATATTAATATATTGTAATTTTTGAATACAAATAATGAGTTATACAATGTTAAGAACATTTATTGTTAAAGTGTTCCCCGTATTAGGTGCCGTCCACTTCCCTACATTCTCTACATACTACACGTATACTTTCGCAGTACAATAAAGTATCTCGTGAATAATTACGAACACTCTATATATAATACAAATAAGAACATTAGGTAACATCCTATAGTTAGTTTATATGTTGATTTGGAGACTTTCCATAATGGATTGTAAACAGTGAAGGTTCGCATAACGTGAAGGCTAAGGAAACATTGGATAACGGTAACACGACATGGACTCGAGAACTTCTTGTCACGTTTGAACTTATAAGCAAAGATTTTCCGAAGGAAAGATATAACACTTACGCGAAATCGTGTAATTCGAATTTGTATACAAAATACCCTGGTGCCACCTATAGCGGGTTACTTTTAGGAACTATGCGTTGTTTATAATGTAAATTCGTATTTAACTATACACTTTTAAAATGTTAAATAATATGCTTTAAATTAATATTTATATGATGAAAACTAAGTGTTCATTACTAATATATAACAAACAAATATGATATGTATGTTTTAAATGCTATAAGTATATATTTAGTGAGTAAAAGCTAATTTATATTGCATGTAATTTAATAGAGCAATGAAAACATTGTTGTATGCAAACAGAGCCGAACCTAAATCTATTTCAGTGATTTCGATACTACTGCTAGCAGCGGTTGGGGCTATAACTAAATTACGTTGCATGCATAGGGAGTGTTATATATTTGTTATAAGTTTTAATTCCTTCTTATAAGTTTAAACATATTGTGCCGCAGGCATTTCTCATTCACATTATATTCTGTGTTACAATCATTCAGTGTTCGTCATTATACTTTCACGTGTAGGACATATGCTCACATCAATGGTCACGTGTCCACATGCATACTATTATGCACGTATTATGTTACCATGGTAACTGCAGTAACTAATAACATACCCGTCACGGTTTTATTAATACATGTAAGATCGTGGTATCACTTTGATATGTGTGTAAATATATATATATATATATATATATATGTACACTTATTTAGATTGAAATATCTTATATATATATCTTATATATAGTTTATATATTTGTATTATTGAAATCATGATTTACGATTTATAAAGTAAAGTACTATCAAATGAAGATAATACATGCATTACGTGAGATTACTTCATTATTATGCAGTGCATCGTAATTTGAATAGTAAATTGTTCCGATATTTTTCTAATCTCCATCTGATATTTAAATATTAATGTTATAGTTTTAGAATAGCCTATGCATCACGTAGGACATATTTTTGATGAGTCTTTAACAATATAGTAGTACTTCAGATATTCACTAGAATATTCAACTTTAAACTGATTAGGTACTGCTTAAACTTATTTGTTATAATTTTTTAATTTTTTAATTTTTTTTGGAGTTCTTTAATAAATTCATAATAACTTAGATGAAGTTTGTCACTTATTACCATATTTCTCTAATGTCCCTTCGAAGTAGGTGGCTTTAACGTGAGGCGATCATTTATTTATACACAATTATATAAGACAACTTCTAACAAAACTCATTAATAATATACACGATATCGAATACATTATTTTATATTCTTTTCATACAAACTTTGATAATAATTAAAAGCAGTTGGTGGTCGAAACATTGTACGATGTATACATGCCTATAGGCCATTGTATATGTATGTAGGTGCGTCACAGGGTGATTAAAAGTGATGGGATATATCATACTCATCAATTATTACCATATATGGTATATATAATTTACTAAGAAGGTAAATCTATAATATCACTTGTTCTCTATATATATATATATATATATATATATATATATATATATATATATATATATATATATATATATATATATATATATATATATATATATATATATATATATATATATATAAATAAATGTAATGTATTAAATAAATTTGTTGATTCACAAAAAAGTAGATTCACGCCAAGAATATCTCAAGATAAGCTGGTTTATTATTTCATTATCATCTATCTCTTTCTGTCTTTATGTGTGTACAATGCGTAGCATAACACAATACAAATAAATGTTGGATATAATGATACTACAAAGACTATAAATAGCAGACATATAATATTCAAAGAATAAAATAATTTGTAGATCTTAAAAGTGGGGGAACGTATTATATATTATATCCCTTATCACTTATAAAAGTGGGGGATTCATGTCCTCCCCATGCCCCCTTTTTATGATGCCCCTATATGTATGGAATATATAGTTCTGATGCGTCGCTTATTAGTGGCATATCCCTCCTTTCTTCCGAAACAATTAATGATAATTTTTAATGATTCAGAAATATTTGTAATACTATCATGGACTACTCCGGATCTTTCCCTAGTATAATCCAGCGATATTTAGAAAGTATTTCTTTATAACGATGGTATCACAAATATAGCTAGATCTATATGTGTCTCTAGCTATATGGTATCACCATACGTTCTACACAGGCAATTAAATATATTAATAGACTAATTTAACTATCCAACATATAACATCCTCAACTCACATAGCAGATAATACACTTGACCTTATCATTTCCCATGCACATTCTAACCTCAACAATTCCCACTCAATAAAGAATCTATTTTTTGATAATCATCTAGTATTCTTCCATATTAGCTCACCAAGACCAACTCGACCCATAATAAATATTAAATATATAATATATAACAACATTGACACCAATAATTTCATCACTGAATTATCTAAAAAAATGTAATAACACACAATTTTCAAACTCAGTATCCAAATTAGAAACATATCTATTAAGAACCCTTGACGAACTTGCCCCCATAAAATATAAATATATAACACAACGTCTAAATTGCAAATGGTTTAATTCTGAACTTTCATCATCAAAACGCAAATTACGACTATATGAAAATTATTGGAGAAAATCTAAATCTCCCAATAATTACAATATATTTATCAAACAACGTAGCCTATATAGAACCCTACTCAAGAAGTCTAAGAAATCATACTACAATAATATATTAAAATAAGCATCAACTTATTCTAAGAAACTTTTCTCCATTTCTAACCAGCTACTAGGTAGAATATCACTACGTGTTCTACCAAATGACCCCATAACATAGATACATCTGATCAATATTTCAACACTAAAGTCATGAACATAATTAAATCACTCCCTACACCACTCAATGAAACATATAATCTACCTACATATTCCCTTTCCTCCTTCACATTACCATCAACTACTACAATTGAAAAACTCCCCAGTGCAGTAAATACATCTTCCGAACTAGATCCAATTCCTCATTCTATATTAAATAAGTACCACATTTATCTAACATCTTATTACCAAGAAATAATAGAAAACTCACTTACCTTCGGGCATTTTTCCAATCTATATGAAAACAGCATATGTTACACCCATCATAAAAAACCACACCTTGACAAATCAATCCTCTCTAACTACCGACCAATCTCCAACTTATCAACGCTATCCAAAACCCTAGAACGAGTGTTGCTCGTCAATTAAATTCTTATCTTCATGAAAATCATATATTAAACCCATATCAGAGTGCCTATACCAAGCACAAAAGTACTGAAACTACAATGATACATATCCTTAATCACATTCACCTATCTGCTGCATCAACACATGGTTCAGTGGTCATTCTCCTTGATTTATCAGCTGCCTTCGACACCCTTGACCATAATATTCTTATAAATCGACTAACTTCTATCGGAATCTCTGGTACCGCTCTCGATTGGTTCATCTCATACCTAACTGATCGTTTTTACCAAATTAGTATAAACTCACTAATCTCTAAACCTCGTAAAGTTACTCATGGAGTACCTCAAGGATCTGTCCTTGGTCCACTCTGTTCAATATCTACTTACTTCCCTTATTTAAAATTATTGACAAATACCCCACTATAGACTATCACTCGTATGCTGATGACATACAGTTACACTGTAGATTGATAGACCCTAACAATGACATAAATTTACTTATCAACTGCATTACTGATATATATAACTGGCTCACCAACAACTACTTATCACTAAACTGTCTTAAAACTGAATCACTGCATATTAAAACATCTACCATTATATTCCTTCCACCACAAATTACCATAAACAATCTGAGTATTTCTTATGATAATAAAATAAAAAATCTTGGTATATTAATCGACCCAACACTACAATTTAAAATCCAGACTAAATCACTATCACAGTCAATTAACTATATACTACACAACGTACGAACAATAATATCCTTCATTAATTTTAATACTGCAAAACTTCTCGCTACACCCCTCATTCTTCCCCGCCTTTATTACTGTGATTTCTGTCTCTATGCCTCCTCACAATCTATAATAAATAAACTCCAACGCCTTAAAAACTCAGTCATCAGATTTATATTCAACATAGCTAAATATTCCAGACAACATATATCCTCTTTATCACCAAATTACATTTGCTGCCAATAAAATCCCGTATAATTTACAAAATTGCACTCACCACATATTTAGCTACACATCATAACACACCAGACTATCTCGCCAACTTACTAACTCCCAACACAACTATTTACGAACAAAGACACATAAACAAATTCAAATTAAAAACTCCAGTTTTATTACATTTAACATATGCCCAACATGAATCCTTCTCAATCCATGCTCCAAAAATCTGGAATAATCTCCCTCACCATATCCGATCAATTGACTCAACTGTAACATTTAAGTCAAAGCTCAAAACATACCTTTTTTCCCAATAATAAATTGAAAGCACGTCCTAAAACTTCAATAAAGAAGTTGATGGAAGTGCCTAAACCAATTAGGTAACAATTAACGTTATAGTGAACACATTGCATACATTTCATTAATTGGAGTAATTAATGTATTATCTTATTATATATATATATATATATATATATATATATATATTATATATAAATACAATTTAATATCAATATATATATATAGTTACAATATAAGCAAGCCTACAACCTTCACCTTAGTAGGTAAATCAAAACACAGGCACCTTCCTGACCAACCGGATATAGTCCTCTGCTCCTCCTTTTTAATTTCTTACAAAATAAAGTTACTAACAACATCGCTGCTCTCCCTAATGTTTATGTTGATCTCCTCACTCTAAACTCATCTTCACTAGCTTCCCATAATCACTGGTCCTGTTTCACTCTCCCTACTCGTCGATATATGCTCTCTCTAATGGCATCCCTAAAATCCAATTCTCCACTTGACCTTATTCCCCTTACTCTACTTCGTACCCTTTCACCATCGTTAATTGAACCCATAACAATGATCATTCATGCGTCCCTTATTACATCCATCGTCACGAAGTCTATGAAACACTCTTATATCACCCCAATTATAAAAAAATTATCCTTAACAACTCGAACCTGTCGAGCTATCGACCCATCTCCCAGCTTTCATAAATCTCTAAGACCTTGGAGCGAATTGTATCTGCTCAACTTATTCACTATATCACTACCAATTCAATTATTGATAAGTTTTAAAGTGCTTACTTACCCTACCGGAGAACTGAATAAGCACTGAATCTTATCATTAATGATCTATTCCTATCCCTTGACAACAAAGCCCCCTGATACCTTGTGTTTCTTGACATATCCAGTGCTTTTGACACTCTAAACTAGGGATGTAAATGATGCTCAAATATAAAGCATGACGCAGTCTCAGTCTCGGTTACCCGAAGCATCGATGCAGTCTCAGTCTCGGTCACCTAAAGCATCGATGCAGTCTTAGTCTCGGTCACCTAAAGAATGATGCAGTCTCAGTCTCGGTTACCTAAAGCATCGATGCAGTCTCAGTCTCAATACCTAAAGCATCGATGCAGTCTCAATGTAAATAACAATAGCATCGTTTAAGTCTCAGAATGGGTTACCTAAAGAATCGATGCAGTCCCAGTCTCTATAAAATGCATTGCTATTAACTCATGCTTATTAAAAGCATCATTTAAATGTTAGTCTCAGTTTTCATAAGATCAATATAGTTTCAGTGTCAGTTACCAGAATCATTGTTTTGTATATCAAACGAAAATAATTTAATTACAATAAATAATATACAATACAAACTATCAGATGAAATTTTGGTTGCTGGGATTTTAGTTGCTGGGATTTTGGTTGATGGGATTTTGTCTGCTGGGAATTTGGTAGTACCCCGTATCAACATCATCATTCAAGACATTATTAAAAACTCATTTATTTATAATTGCCTATGATTTATAATGTATTTTTTTTATTTAATATATCACGATCATATATTACATTTTTATGTTTTATCTCATATTACCTTGTTATTAAAACACAACTGTTGTTAATTATCATTTAAAAAGTGTATAAACTAAAATAAATAATAATATCTAGTTATCAAAATAATTTTCGTTACAATAATAAGATAATATAAATAGCGATTAAAATTGAAATAAAATAATTAAGATATTATCATACCTATAGTCATAGGCTATTAAATATTAACTTATGACATTTATGAAATCTAATTAAAAAATAATAACATATTTATATAAAGAAATTTAATGTTTTTTATAAATCTTTATTTGTATACAAAAATATTAACATATCTAAATTATAAAACTACGATTATATTTTGAATTTTTTTTAAATATTCGTATACTATACGAACAAATGAGTATGGATATTATAAACAAAATAGCCAAAAATATGGATAAATATATAAAAATTATGTTTAAAATGTAACTTCAAAAAAGCATCATTTCGGCTCGATTATGTTTTGTAAGAGTCTCATCTCGGCTCGGGATCGTTTGACTAGAGTCTCGGCTCGTTTGATTAAAGTTTTGGCTCGGCTTGGGCTCGTTATGCTAAAGTCTCGGTTCGGCTCGGGCTCGTTTGGCTAGAGTCTCGGCTCGGCCTGGGCTCGTTTTTTGTCCGAAAATGAAAGTATCGGCTCGGCATCAAAAACCAAAAGTCTCGGCTCGGCATCAAAAGCTCGGCATCATTTACATCACTACTCTAAACCATGAAATTAGGACTCAATGAAATGGGTATTCATGGTCAAGTATACAGCTGGTTTACTCACAGACGTTTTACTCATGGTCCCCTCTTGACCGCAACTGCCTATGTATGTGAACTGTACAACAAATAATATACGTTACGCATGACTGAACTTCCACTCGCGTTACACCGTCGTACATCTTACAGCGTGTAACAGCGCGACTGTTAACCTCTGCCCCAGTACCGGTACCCCATTAACGGGTATCGGGGATGGTTTAGTTATCTAACCGCTAGATGGCCATGTGTACCTTCAACGAAGACCTATTACGTAATACTTCACCCACCCCTTTCTACTATCCCTTCCTACCTCACAATCCATAACAACTCTTGGTTTCACCATCAACTCCCACCTAGATTACTCTGATCACATATCTATAATGATTCGCAATGCCAACTATTTTCTTTATAACATTAGAAAATTACTCAATAAACTGACTTTTCAATGACTAAAAGTCTAATACACTCGCTAGTCTTCAGTAGACTTATATACTTCTGCTCACTTTTATGTAATCTACCCCTAAAGCTTATGCTTAAACTTGAGATGATACAACGACGTGCTATACGCAACCTTTATAAACTGAAGTTCTCTTCAATAGTATCAATATAGGCCCTAATGCGATCATTCGGCTGGCTTAAGTTTAGGTATCTCTACAGGTACAAACTACTATGCATCACCCATAAGGTGATGATCTCCCGATTACCTAGCAGACTTGACATCATTATTCAGACCCTTAGTCGAGCTAGCAGGAAATGTCACACGATGAAAATTGTGCAACGCTCGACTATCTCTGCTCACTCTGAATCTGCTTTCTCTGTGGTAGCTCCAAAATACTGGAATGCTTTTCCATATAACATTAGGTGTTTGAAATCCCTGTCACTATTTAAATGTAAACTATCCACGCACCTATTAACATTGTAACCTACCCTCTCTTTTTCTTCTTTATTTTACTCTATTTATTTTATTTGTGTTATCCTTCTCATGTCGCCCATAACCACCACGTGATTGTGTAGTCAATAAACCATATTTAAATTAATATATATATATATATATACATAATTCTTATTTTATAAATATTTTCTAGAATTAGCTATTTAATTCGTTTTCTATTTTATTATTTAATTCATATAATATATATAAATATATATAATATTATGTATCCCAATAACGACATAAATCAGATAACAACCATACATTTATAAATATGTTATCATTTATTATATTAGAAACTATCAAAAATTACAAAATGTATACACGATATTAAAATCACAGACAAATTTTTGAAATGAATTTATAAATATATAAATATTATTAACAATATTTAAATAACGGGTTATAGGATGATTATCACATGTTTATAAAACTATGATATATATATATATATATATATATATATATATATATATATCTTCAAATAAATATACGATATTAAATTATATTATTATTAAATAAATACATATTTATTAAATATGTCGCGTAATATCGGGCAATGTGAAATGAAATTATACTTCGCCGATCACAATTCTTCCGTTTTCGGGGCCGGTAGTTTCTCGGCGAATCGTTCCTTTTCGATGGCGATAACTTCAATCATGGCAACGATGTCGGCGTCTGACACCTGGTGTGTAGTGCGTGTGGTAAATAATACATTTTCACTGGGGGCAAATATAACTTTAATTATATACCTACACACATATATATATACCTATAAATATATTTTATTTTGTAATCAATAATATTAATATTTATAGAAAATAATACATTTTCATTGGGGGCAAATACAACTTTAATTATATACCTACACGCATATATATATATATACCTATACATATATATTATTTTTTAATCAATAATATTAATATGTATTCGAAAAATGCACATATATTATTTTAAATAAATATACACTTATTTATTTTAAAAGTGAGCATTCCCTTGATGTAAATGTTACGCTTTATTTTTAGATTGGTATTTTTTTTAACTGGATGGGAATTTATTCTCGTAGTCAATATGTTAAAACATGTACTATAGTACTATAGTATATATGGATATATATATATATGTATTATGTGAGTGAGTAATGGGGTTTAATGGTATTTTAATTGCATACTTCGTATACGGCTTATTATGAACACATGCCCTCAACAAGTTATACATAGAGAATCTTAATGAGTTAATTAATTAATTAATTAATGGTGTTAACACCAACCATCTAAAGCTTAGTATCACCCTAGCATAAACTTGGGACAAATTACGTTCCTAGAACAACTGGCCACCGTTATTCCGATGAAATAACATGTCCTATAGGACATATCTTAAGACAATATTTAACATTACGGCTTTATCTAAGGATTGTCTAATACTATTCTATTGTCTTAGACTAATCCTCGGAAGAATTACCATCCCGCGGACAGTCGTGAGTCACAACTCGTGACCCGTGACCTGTGACCTGTGACCTACCTGGTTATCTCCGAGAAGATTGCCTCGATGTACCGAATTCGTGGTGAAGAAAAACTTAGCCAACCGGATGTAGCTCATGGAACCCTGAGAGGAGGCGTCGTACATGGCAGCCGACGTACTGGGCTTCTCACCTTTGACCTTCGAAGCGGAGGTAATCAGAGTGAACAGAGCCGGTAGGTCGAAGTTCGTCTTCTCGAAACCTACGCGAAAGTTGTGGTTACCGCTGTTAGCAACGCGAAAGTTGTGGTTACCGCTGTTAGCAACGCGAAAGTTGTGGTTACCGCTGTTAGCAACGCGAAAGTTGTGGTTACCGCTGTTAGCAACGCGAAAGTTGTGGTTACCGCTGTTAGCAACGCGAAAGTTGTGGTTACCGCTGTTAGCAACGCGAAAGTTGTGGTTACCGCTGTTAGCAACGCGAAAAGGAGATTTCCCGAGTGTATCGTTTACTATTTGGCGATGTATAGATATTGTTATGGCTCTAATATCCCTTCGAAGCCGCTCTCATGTTAAGGCATCCATGGTTTTAACGAGAGCCGATCATTTATTTATACAATTATTTAAGATCACTCCTAAATATTATTTTAAGATTATTGTAATGGTCTGGACGGGGCTCGACCTACTGCGTAGGTGTCTGCCGCTTTAGCCAAACAAGCAGTTATGGATTAAATATATTATGTATAGCTATGAGATATACGTTCCGATGTTTTTACGACTCTCAATACAATAATACGATGTTCAATTAGTTATTTTATATATTTACAATATTAAATATCTGCGACATATTTAAGGAAATCGTTAAAAAAGTATATATGCGAGTACATTAATTAAATTAACATTAAGATTAATATAAAAGATCATATATATATATATGGCTTTTATATAAATAAGTGTGAAAAATTGACTAATAGTAGGACATACTAACTACAGAATAGTATACTTATATAGTACATCGGGGAAAGTCTGTAAAATGACTATTTTGTAAGCACCCGCTTACCCGGGTTACCCGGGTGTTTACCTATGGGTGATAGACGTACCCTATGATAGACGTACCCCATAGGGGAAGGACATAGAAAGGATATAACCTAGAGCGTGGAAGTCATCTCCCGATGGGTTCTGGAATATCGCCAGTTGGAAGTAACGCTGGAACCTAACAGAAATCGCCTTCACGAACAGGGGGATTTCTTTTTCGTCTGCGGGTTTTGAGTTCGTATGTTTTATGATTCGTAAATATTCGTATGGATTTACTAACTAATATTTAATAAAATATTAATTTATATATATATCTATATATATATATATATATATATACAGAATAGTTTAATCAATTCTGCACTATATGGTATGTGATTGCCAGTAATTGTTTAATATAAAGTTCAATTCCTGAAATAAATGCTGCCGAAATCGCGCGTATACAATTAAATGTTATATACAAGTGCGAGTACTATTTATATAGTGCATAAATAGCTATCGGAAGTGCAAGTGTATACTAGATTCAATGGGTGCCATATAGGGGCGATGCAACAGGGGGGGACGGGGGGGATATGTCCCCGCCCACTTTAAAATCTAGGGGGACCTCCTATGTATCGGTCCCCCCTCAATTTTACCACCAAATGTATTTTGATTGGTTGGTCACCCCTACATACAAAACGTTCCAGCGCCCCTAGTGCCCGATACTGGGTGTATAACATCGAATAATATAGCTTAGAATGATGACTTACTAACTAGTTAAGTAGATGACCGGGAATCTTGACGGTTTAGACATGTATGAAGATATGTAGAAGTCTTTTATCCCTGGTTTAGTGATAGGCATGATTAGTAGTAGGATACGTAGACAATATAAATAGGGGTTTCTATTGGTTATGCTAGGATATGATAGTATGAAATATGCCTATATGATATATATATATATATATATATATATACATATACATATAAACTAATGTAATATAGTGTTGTGCATAAGTTAATGCATATATACACAGATTAAATCGCACACAAACAAATAACTAAACATATGAACATATGGAAATATAGTTGAAAGTGTTATGCAAGCATAACTAATTCAATATTTGTTGTAACGTTCTTAAAATTGTTTTTAATTTTTTTCTGAATTTTTGAAAGTGCGAATATTTTTTAATTTTTATTTCTAAAGTATAAACATTAAATACATTATCATCAAAATGTTGAACATACTTTTATTTCCTGAGACTTTTGTAAAAAAGTATAAATTGTTTTGTATATTATTTGTTTATTAAAATTAACTAAAATTCTGATGATAGTCGATATATACAAATATTAAATAAGTTCATTTTTCGGGGATAAAGTTGATATCACACTAAAATAAGAGATAATATGTCATATATTCATTTAAATTACATATATATATATATAGGTAAAATAAATAACTCAAATAAATCGGTAAAATCTATAGATGAGGAAGTCTTGAAAAATATCGATAATTTCAATTATCTTAGAAGCGAAATAGAATAAACCGATAAAGAAATAAAAATAAGAATAGCTAAATCCTGGGCAGCTCCAGACAAGTTAAGTTCCATATGAAATTCATCACTCAAAACAACTTTAAAGAGTAACTTCTTCAGAGCCGTGGTAGAATCTGTTTTATTACACGGCTCTGAAGCTAGGACCCTAACTAAAAAACATGAGAAAAAGCTCGATGGCACTTACACAAGAATGTTGAGAGTCATATTAAATATATCATGGAAAGAGCATCCAACGAAGATTCGCCTCTACGGAAATATTCCACCACTAACAAGTATAATACGTATACGAAGAACACGTTTCGCAGGCCATTGTTATCGAAATGAGAAAGAAATCTTAAAAGATGTTTTGTTGTGGACACCGAACCATGGAACAACAAAGTTTGGACGACCGAGAAAAACTTATGTAAAACAGCTATGTACATAGCTCATCACGTGATGATACGGGACTGACAACTGAAGAACTAAAGACAGCAATGAAAGACAGGACGACGTGGAAGAAAATTGTTGAAAGTGCTCAGGAAACTATCCCGATCAGTTAAGGTAATTATTATTAGGTATTGTTTCCTATATATATATATATTATTATTATTATTGTAATTGTTATTATATTTGGTGGAGTCATTTCATCCCATCAAGGAACTTAGATGAAGTTTTAACTTATAACCATATATGGATATAATGTCCCTTCGAAGCCGCTCTCATGTTAAGGAATCCATGATTATAACGAGAACCGATAATTTATTTATACACAATTATATAATATTACTTCTAATATTATTTTAAGACCTATTTTAATGGTCTGGACGGGGCTTGAACCCGGGTCATACTGATTGTATGTCTGACGCCTTAGCAAACTGAGCTACACGTTATATATATATATAATATATATATATATATATATATATATATATATATATATATATATATATATATATAGAAATACACAGGTGAGATATAATTAATATAGATATAGACATATGTATATGTATTATATATATATATATATATATATATATATATATATATACACACATATATATGCATATGTATATTATTATAATTATCTGATATAGGCAATACCAGGGTGGGTAATTATAGAAGCAGAACTGATTATCAGAAGAGACGATTACCCATTATTAACGTGATCCATTTCATTATAAATAATAATAATAATGATAATATATAAATAGTAATGGTATAATATTATGAGTTAATATGTACATATATATATATTAATATGTGATCCTGATTTTATTTATTACTTTGCTATTTTATTTGTATATTCAGTTATGATTTGACTGTTTTGTTTATTTTTTTTGTGTTAAAATAAACTATACAATCCAATCCAATACAATATATATATATATATATATATGTTTACCTGCAAGTATTTACCTGGGTATTTACTAAGGGTATTTACTATAATATATGCATTACACTGCATGTATTAATAGATACACATGTTTATGTGATAACAGTTGAAGTATTGAATAGACAACATACATAGCAACACACATACATCGAGTACACTATCGAGAGTATAATATATGCACTAGCTTAAAGAAGAATTAATAAAAGAAGACGTATTTAGAGGTCACTAGAAGCACATGAATACTGCATTGTTAACTGGCAGAGAATAGATTCAAGGTCATTTGAGGATATTTACTATTCAACAAAATATAGATAAGATAAAGAATAGATAAATAGTATACATTGTATACTATAATATACAATACTATACTATATATATATATATATATATATATATATATATATATAATAAACAATGACATATGTTCACATGTGATGCATGTATCATGTCATATACACATGTTCACCCACATACATAAATAACACACATAGTGTGTGTCACACACACACTTTCACACACAGACATACACATACATACATATACATACACACACACACTCCCATACAACACACACACATACTTTATGAATATAAAGTTACCCTAATCTGATATTTACTATTTATTTTTAAATGTAAGTAAATTAGATTTCACATATGTTATATAGTATATAATATAATTAAGAAGAGCTAATATATTCTAAAAAATTAAGAATATGTAAGTAGAAAAGCAAATCAATACACGTAAGAGAAAAATCCTAGAAGTAGTATCTAAACTTTATATACTTATGGATTCCTTAAGATTCTAAAGGAATATATTAAGGAATTGTTAACAATTATTTTACTTGCTTGTATTGACAGCCAATCGATGAACCCGAAGTACTAAATCATAAACACAACTATTAGTATTTTAACTTATCACCTGTCCAATCAATACATATTTTTCTATTCTACTCTAGCCGTAAGTGAAATGAGTACGTTATCGATGATGTCGATACATCATTATATGTTATCCAATAAACCTACTCGCGGAATGTTATCTTTATAAATTGTAAAATAAAACTTAACTTGTTATTAGATATGAAATAAACCTATAATGCGTGACTCATGCAGCGTGAGTACGAACTGTTAGCCTACCTAGTGTATACAACAGTCTTTAAGGGGTACTTTAAGGGGTATTTCGTGCCAATCGCTCCAACTATTATTTTTTGCCGCCCCCATTTTTAAATTTATTCGCACAAAAAATCAGATTTTTAAATAATTATTGATTATAATTATTCAATTATTGATTATAATATTATAATCAATTAAATCAGAATACTATTTATTTATTATAAATCAGTAGATGTGTTTTATTAGTTTGTTTTTCATATAAAAGTGAAAACAGAACTTATCGTTGTCATTTGCCTCCACTTTCGAATCCTTAACACCTGCACTGATACACAGTTTGTATACAAACCACCGCGTTACCGCTACCCATGTAGGTCACCCTACGTGTAAAGTCAGATATTGGCTGTTATAATTATTCTTTCAAATTATTATAATTCTCCACGCATTATTTTCCCGATATTTAGTTTATGTTCAAAAACATAACAATGTAAAGCTGGGTAAACAATCCCAGCAAACAGTAAGAGCAGCATAATAGCAGCATAACAGCAAATGCTAGAACCTCAAATGTTTACATTGTGCTATTATGCTGCTATTAAATGTCTATTATGCTGCTATATTGCTGCTATTAATTTGTAATGATATTATGCTGCTGTTATGCTGCTATTATTCTGCTCTTACTGTTTGCTGGGATGCCTGGAAAAATAGGGTTCCGTTTTATTTCTGGTATTAGTATTTATTAATACACATCGTTTTGACTTTATATAGTTATAATAGATAATAATAAATAAACTATTATCTATCTTACCTGCTTTAGACAACGAATAGGTAACATCGGGTATTGAGGCTAGTGCGACTTCCCTGGCCTCGGCCACACCGGAAACGGCCTTAACCTGTTCGGCCTTAGACTTGCCGTAAGGAAACACCACGCAAACGGGCATTCTGTCAGATTTCAAATATGTCGTCTGCGGAATATTAGGTGAGCGATATTAGGTGTGAAATGCGAGTTTTATTGGCGAGTACTAGGGGCAGCGCTGGAACGATGGTGTGTATGTAGGTGGGACCAACCGATCAAAATAAATGTTGTGGTAAAAGTGGGGGGGGGGACCAATACATAGGAGGTCCCCCTAGATTTTAAAGCGGGGGGGGGGGCATATCTTTCCCGTCCCCACCACTGTTGCAGCACTACTAGTAAGGACATGTCCTTGTTAGTAGTGCGCTCCACCGTGCGGCGTACGGGTGAAATAGAGTTGTAGATTATAAATCTAAAACTCGGTATTTGTATTAAATATCGGTAAGCTATACGTCTATGTTTATATGTGATGGTCGCGGCCATCTTAAGTTTCCTAAAACGTGGCAACATGTCTGTTGAAGAAAACATCGAGTAAATACCAATAATCAGAAAATAAGAAAGAATAAAATGAATCAAGATTACAACAACAAAATTCGCAATTTGTATCAATAATTTTAGTATTATATAAATATATATATATATATATATATATATATATAATATATTATATATATATAATGATTCAATTATATAAACGATTTCCTATCAATCGTATAATAATCACTATTTATTCAGTAATTATTAAATATACTCTCGCGGAGTTCACCGATCTACGAATATTCGGATACAAATCTAATTTCCGGTTTCAATATTTAATATCGTCTGCAAAATTATATTAAAATATATAATTTATTAATATTTATATTAATAGTACTGGATAAAAGATAAGTTTAGTTAAATAATGTGAAAATAAATATGTTTATAATGATTAATATATGAGTCATGTAATATGACACATTCAATATCAACGTTGAAACATTACCTATAGAGTATATCGCATGGTATACATATAGTATACTATATGTATACTATATACTATATCATATAGTATGACATTACATATTATTCGTATTTAAAATATACTTGTATATATGCTGCCATATATCATAAATTATAAAAATAATTCAATAAATGTGTATTAATTATTCACGCATTAATGTATTGCGTTTACGTATTATACTACAATATAGGTTTGCTGTACTATATAGTATACAATATACTGTGGTATACTATTTCGTTAATAACTAAAACATATTTACTGAATTATTATTATAATTAATGATACATGGCAGTATTTAATATATAATATACAATATACCATATATATATTATATATTATTTAATATATAATATATTGTAATCA
This sequence comes from Osedax fenrisi, assembly GCA_964019155.1. Classification (NCBI taxonomy): domain Eukaryota; kingdom Metazoa; phylum Annelida; class Polychaeta; order Sabellida; family Siboglinidae; genus Osedax; species Osedax fenrisi. The sequence continues at coordinate 126,876,045 of OZ025239.1, read as the reverse complement.
TTATACTTTGTATATAAATATACTTTGAAATATGAATGAACGATGAATGAGTTATAAACATATAGGAATATATATATATAATAATATATATATATATATATATATATATATATATATATATAAGTACATCTATAAGTGCATCTAAGATCCATTTATAAGATACAACTATTCCAATATATTTAAACTTATTTAACTGTGTGAATAGTAAACTATTATTTATAGTATACCGACTTATACGTACAAGTATTACGTAATGTAAAGTGTGTTCGGTATCCTATTTATAGCCTATAAGCATGCCATAAGTAAATACCACAAAGCGTTAACATAAACGTCGCGTGTTCTCTATTCCCAGTTTTATCCATATCAAAGATTTTTCTAATGAAATAGCTTCGCAAAATCTTTGTCCATATATGGTGTGTGAAGAGTATGCTGTGTCCAGTGGACATTGTGCATCGGACAACACGGATGCAGCTTACCCGACCGTGTCCATTGCCTACTCTTTTAACGGCGTAAACCCCATGGGGGTGAATATCGACAGTGCAATGTTTATCCCGCCATAGAGTTAGAGGTCTCGTTATATCGTTATTTTAATCATCAATAACGAAGTAATAAGTGCTTACATGCTTTCATTCCTTTACTTTTACTTACATAATACTCGATTTCGATATACATTCTATATTTAGCGTGGATACATGGTTCCACGGGAGTTAAACTATTAGTAGGTGATACCTACATTTAAGTTATATCACATTATACTATAGTATATATATATATATATATATACTGCCCCTGGGACAGGGTACTGTACTCCCTAGTACAGTATATATATATATATATATATATATATATACTATAGTATGCCCAGTATACTACTATAATATACCCAGTATACTATGGTATATCCTCTGTAATATTAATATATATATATATATATATATATATATATATATATATGTATGCGTCATACTATTAATACTATACTTATTCAGTGAATTCACTGAATAAGTAATGGATGACATCGGTGGCGCATGACAGATAAGAGATTAGCGGAGGGATAAGCGGAGCTACATGGTAAACACCTCACTCACATGTGTGACGTGTGACACTTGACACGTGTGTATATTTATATTTATATTTACACATATATATATATATATACATTATATAATTATAATGTGTTAACCACTAGATAGGATACGCCACCATCGCTAAAGACACGCCGCCCCGTACACACCCGTATGTATACGGCAGTTTGTGAACAAATTCACGGGGGGGGGGGAAATAAAATAGTACCCCGAATGAGTACATTTTTGATAATATAATATACAAAAATGTACAAACTATAATTTTATTTTATATAAATGTTTGATATTACGCGGAATAATGTAATACAAATTAATGATATACAATTATAACTAAAGTAATTTCCGAAACATTTAATTTGTTACCCCCACGGCACCTCTAGCACCCTTTTAACACGGACTTGCCCCCAGTTGTTCGCCGAGAAAAAGAGTCCTTGCACAATACTTAGCTATCTCCATAAGGTTAAATAGTATCCTATAGGAGTATCCATAGATATCTCCGTAATGTTAAACATTGTCCTAGGAGTATCCTTAGCTACCTCCGTTATGTTAAACATTGTCCTAGGAGTATCCTTAGCTACATCCGTAATGTTAAACATTGTCCTAGGAGTATCCTTAGCTACATCCGTTATGTTAAACATTGTCCTAGGAGTATCCTTAGCTACCCCCGTTATGTTAAACATTGTCCTAGGAATATCCTTAGCTACCTCCGTTCTGTTAAACATTGTCCTAGGAGTATCCTTAGCTACCTCCGTTCTGTTAAACATTGTCCTAGGAGTATCCTTAGCTACCTCCGTTATGTTAAACATTATCCTAGGAGTATCCTTAGCTACCCCCGTTATGTTAAACATTGTCCTATGAGTATCCTTAGCTACCTCTGGTATGTTAAACATTATCCTAGGATTATCTTTAGCTACCCCCGCTATGTTAAACATTGTCCTAGAAATATCCTTAGCGACCCCCGTTATGTTAAACATTATCCTAGAAATATCCTTAGCGACCCCCGTTATGTTAAACATTATCCTAGGATTATCCTTAGCTACCCCGTCATGTTAAACATTATCCTAGGATTATCCTTAGCTACCCCGTCATGTTAAACATTATCCTAGGATTATCCTTAGCTACCCCGTCATGTTAAACATAGTCCCGCTTCACGGCTATATCTTATTATCCTCGCACGAACGACGACGCCGCGATTTATTAATAGTATTAACCAGAGCTTCTAGAATATCTCCATCGGTTTCCGGGTTCAGCGATCCTACCCAGACGGCGCCTCTCAGCTCCACGGCTAGGTTCCTCCACTTTTCCCCTATGTCGCCCGTGTGCACCACCACGATCCAGGCATCTTCGCGCTGTATTATCTTCTCCGTGAAGTTTGCCTTGTCTATCTGTGAACGGGGGAAGGACATGGAATATATGACATGTGACAGGCCGCGAAACACGAGAATGTCACATAGTATATATATATATATATATATATATATACATATATATAAATACCTAATAACCTATTTATTAATCGTGTGGTTACACTATGAAGGGTAATAAAAGATAGGTTAAGCTATGAAGGGTAATCTAAGCGGGGTTAAGATAAGAAGGGTAATATACGCGGGGTTAAGATAAGAAGGGTAATATAAGTGGGGTTAAGCTATGAAGGGTAATCTAAGTGGGGTTAAGCTAAGAAGGGTAATCTAAGCGGGGTTAAGATAAGAAGGGTAATCTAAGCGGGGTTAAGATAAGAAGGGTAATATAAGCGGGGTTAAGCTAAGAAGGGTAATCTAAGCGGGGTTAAGATAAGAAGGGTAATATAAGCGGGGTTAAGATAAGAAGGGTAATATACGTGGGGTTAAGATAAGAAGGGTAATATAAGCGGGGTTAAGCTAAGAAGGGTAATATAAGCGGGGTTAAGATAAGAAGGGTAATATAAGCGGGGTTAAGCTATGAAGAGTAATCTAAGCGGGGTTAAGATAAGAAGGGTAATCTAAGCGGGGTTAAGATAAGAAGGGTAATATAAGCGGGGTTAAGATAAGAAGGGTAATATAAGCGGGGTTAAGCTAAGAAGGGTAATATACGCGGGGTTAAGATAAGAAGGGTAATCTAAGCGGGGTTAAGATAAGAAGGGTAATATACGTGGGGTTAAGCTAAGAAGGGTAATATAAGCGGGGTTAAGCTAAGAAGGGTAATATAAGCGGGGTTAAGATAATAAGGGTAATATAAGCGGGGTTAAGCTATGAAGAGTAATCTAAGCGGGGTTAAGATAAGAAGGGTAATCTAAGCGGGGTTAAGATAAGAAGGGTAATATACGCGGGATTAAGATAAGAAGGGTAATCTAAGTGGGGTTAAGCTAAGAAGGGTAATCTAAGCGGGGTTAAGCTAAGAAGGGTAATCTAAGTGGGGTTAAAGGTAAGCTATAACTTCTAACTTCTAAATTCTAACTTCTAAATTCTAACTTCTATATATAGGATGAATTATTATTCTTCTGGCTCGTAAATATCAATAAACCGCATACATTTAATTGCATTCACGTTTATATATATATATATATATATATCCGTATTTAGCGCGTGTAGCCTATTGAATACGTGTATTACATTCACTGCCAACATGCGCATGTGCACACGCATCCACGACTATGACTATTCGCACACGCACACAGGTCATGCGCATAGTGCGAACCGCATACACATACCCACACAGGCGCGCAAACGGTGCGCGCATCCGAGCTCATGATGTTATATAATAACAAAGATACGCTCCGAGAAAGATGGAGGTATCATTTACATTTATTTGTATTGGATATTAAAAAAAAACAAAATTGCTAGATACAAAACTCCTATTCAATAAAATGAAAATGAAATATTAGCGAGATTTTTGTGTATTTTAATATATATATATATATATATATACACAGTAAACTCCGATAACTCAGAAACTCACAATACAGACTGTAATGAGTGTTAGTTTGTTGTTGTAACAATGTAAATAAATTATATATGTCCGTATGTCAGATATAGCAGGGAGGATATCGGTTATATATACCTGACAGGCATACACATGTTCATAAATGTATTCATATACACATATGTGTACACACACATATATATATATATATATATATATATATATATATATATATATATATACATATATAACCGATATCCTCCCTGCTATATCTGACATAGGACATATGTAATTGATGTATCCTCAGTATTAAAATAACTATTCATATTAGTAACCTTAATATATAGATAGATGATAATTATATATATATATATATATATATATATATATATATATATATATATATATATATATATATATATATATATATATATATATGATATATATATATATGTGTGTGTTTGTGTGCAAAGATTTTCCGAGGTATATATATATCAAAATATATATATTTTGCTTAGAAAAATCTTTGGTGTGAGTGTAATGCCTAGATAAATTTTCGCACGTATATAATGAATAATTAGTATGTGTTCTGTTAGGTAATAACCGTGAATATATCTTTATACAACGTAGTGGGAGGCACATCTTTCGCTGCGTTACATAATCCATTTATAATTAATATAGCGAACGCGTATTTAGCGAGTAAAGAGATCATAGCTAATGGAGTCGCTTACACGTGTGCCTATAGTTCTTACTAATGCCCCGAGATAGCTGGGTATCACGCTTCGTGCTATAATTAACCGTAGCATGACGTGTCATAAGTTATTACCTCACCAACGCCACCACCTATATACAGGCGTAGCACTACAATTTCTGATATGTACTAAAGACGTCAATCAAACGCCGATATGGTTCAATTCCGTTTGGTATCATAAACTTCCGTTTACGATTTGAATATTTGGCGCAATTCGAATGGTAAAATATATAATATTTATCGTAGTATAAATACGAATATATATTTACCTATATTTTACAGTGCCTGTGATAAATAGGTAACTTTATATATTTAACCACCATAAATACATATATAAATTAGGATGTTAAATATGTGTAATGCTACGAAACATTAGTTTATAAATTAGTTTGTTTAAAATTATTTTAAAAATATAATTTTGTATCAATATATCGCTCATAAGAAATTATATATAAGTACCACACGTATTTATAAACACCAATAATATGTATATATATATTTACTAAACTAGTAGAAGTTTTTTTATTAATTATTAGTAATAAATAACTCAAATTCCTATGCTTCATTTGGTAGAATTATTCTAAGAATATCGAATATCATATTCAATATTCAATATTATATTATATTCAATATAATATTACCCGTTTGTTAATATGATAACTATTTTAAATGATATTCGTACATGATTAATAATCATTGATTACGTATTATTATAATAGTTATAGTACTTGTAATATAAAACATGTTATTACATTATAATAATCATAATCATTATGATAATGTATATTGCAATGATCATTATGATGTATCATACAATGTATGATTCATACATTAAATTATTACATGCAAAGTTTAACATTTAATGTTACATTATCATAATGATTATGTTACATCAAATGTAACAATCATTGTAACAATGCATGTTATAATAATAATAATAAATATTATATAATATAATATAATTTATATTATTAAAAACTTTCAAAGTTACTTTGATAAATGTTCTTATATTAACATTATATATTCAATATAATATAATATTTAATTCAGTTGTTAAGTATTGACAATTATTAACCCTTGTTAGAGGTTATTAATTTATGTGTTCTATATTCAATATAATATTGTATTTTGTATACTAATAACGTTTATCGCTAGTACTCAACGTTTGTTCGTACATTTAAATTATCTAAACATATATTTATATTATAGAAGGCAATACTGAAACCCAAACACTATTGATTATGGCCCCATTTGTTTTGATTACACTTAATGAGGTCAAATTTAAAATATTGTTGTGTCAGTTGACACGCTCCACTGCACATAATACACTAATAAGAAGTATGACCGTGTAGTATAAATTATAAGATATATATATATATATATATTAATTATTTTTATGGTTAGAGGAGGCAGTCGGTAAATTTAAATACACATATAATGAGTAGGACAATGGTTTGAGCCTCCTCTGGACCATTAATTAATTTTATAAAATGGTTCTTAAAATATTATTTAGAAGTAATCTTATATAATTGTGTATAAATAAATGACCAGCTCTCGTTAAAACCATGGATGCCTTAACATGAGAGCGGCTTCGAAGGGAAATTAGAGCCATATATATATATATGGTTATAAGTGAAAACTTCATCTAAGTTCATGGATTGGATGAAAGGACTCCACCAAATAACAATAATAATAACAACAACATCAATAATTAGGATGTAATTAGAACGCCCGCCACACTAAATCATCAGCACATATAATCCCATATATAAGTATTTAGCTGATATTTTATTGTGGTGGGAGTTCTAATACAACCTAATAGTCAAGATATCTCGAAGCAAAGATATATAATAGTGTATAAATAAAGATCGGTTCTCGTTAAAACCATGGATGGCTTAACATGAGAGCGGCTTCGAAGGGACAATAGAGCCGTGTATGGTTATAAATGAAAACTTCATCTAAGTTCCTGGATGGGAAGAAAGGACTCCACCAAAATAAAAATAACACTAACACTATGAGATAACACTATGCAGCGTAATTAATATCCACTCCCTCCAGCTGCCTGCAGTAGTATCAAAATCACATAAATAGATTTAAATTTGCCGAGATTTTCATATTACAATATTTACATTATTCTATTAAATTACATGCAATACAAGTTAGCTTTTATTTGTCATATAGATATGTATAGAATTTAAAACCAACACATACTATTGATATGTTATATATTAGTAATGAACACTTAGTTTTCATCATATACATAATAATTAAAACATTATTTACATTTTAAAATTGTATAGTTTGATACAAATTTAAATTATAATCAATACATTTGTTCAGAAAATTGACCCAATATAGGTGGCGCTGTTCATGTTTAGCGTACAAAATCGAATTACACCATTTCGCGTAAGTGTTATATCTTTCCTTTGAAAAATCTTTCTAATTATATACGTGTGTTTAAATGTGCTGACTTCATCCAGTTACCGTTATTATCAATATAAGCTATATAGTGATAGGGGTTACGATCAAAAAGAACGAGTTGAGTAGCAAAGGTTACATTTTAAATGTGAAATAAATTTATATAGGCTCATTTTGGGATGTAATGTAGCTAAAATAAACAAGCAGTACAAAACTAAACCAATTAAACCAAATAACCCACAAATACCAATACAATATATACATATATACTATTAACTCGTATTTCAAATGTAACCTCTCACCCCCAAATCGTCCTTTGATTGTATCCCGTGATAGGTATACATTATTGTAATGCAAACATCGGTAATCTTAATCAAAACAAATGTCTGCCATATTCTCCCAAAACCAAACTTAAACCCGACTAGAATATTGACTCGTATGATAACATTATTTGTGAGCGTGCAACCATCCGATTGGATAGATACGACTATCTTTGTATTTAGTGACTCCCACCAACCAAGTTACTTCTAGTAAGAATTTCAATATTGTCAATTTACAGTACTTCGCTGTTTATTTTTCATTCGAATACTTATGAGATACATAGTTCTATTATATTTATTTTATAGTTATATATAATTTATATATATATATTGTACTATAATTTGTTAAATGTTTAATTTATTTATTTATCAATATTTCATATTTATATATCGTATTAGGATTTTTTTATTATGATGATTTATTAACATCGTTTTATTATATTTTATTATTAAATGATTATTATTCAGTATTAATTTAATATCAGCAGCTTTATTATATCTATTAATCTCATCTAGTCTATTTTCCTAACTACCTTCTTACATATATCTCTCCCAAATGATTAATTATAAAAGCAGTCACATTTATTTTTTAGTTACATATTAAATTTTAGAATTAATAAATCATTATGATATTTATGTATTAAAATTCATTTCTACAAATTATATACCATAGTTAATACAGCAATTAATTAGAATATAACGTCTTTTAGAATAAGATCAATAATGTTATTTTTACAAATATACTAATAATTTGATGATAATAATATTACCTTTTCCACAACTTTTGAATTACATGAACTTACAACAAATAAATATTTCTATTGGAATCACTTTACCTATTACATATATATATATATATATATATATATAGTGAAATATACATACAATTTGTTTTTTCAACGCTTTAATTTTTCATTTAAGAATATCAATCAGCGTTTATTAACTGTATCTTTAACTGATTATTTATATATTATCTATATATGCATGTATACAGTATTTTCATTATGTATCTTATGCTAACTTCATATGCATGTTATTAAATTGTAATTAAACATGTATACATTATATATTCACAAATATTATTGACCATGTCTATTTATGTTGTTTACTTTACATACACACTATAGATAAAAATGTTTCCATTGTTAATGTTGTGTATTGCTATTGAATCAAATAGGCAACATTGTTTTCCTATTAACATTGATTTCACTATACATGCATACATGCATTCATGTGTATTGCATCTTTGTTTGTAGTTCATCACATTTCTGTATTACCAATTCCACATATATATATATATATTTATATAAATAATAATATCATTATTATTATCAGATTTAGGTATAAGTACCTGGGTAATTGTAGAAGAATTACTTCTTGTTGAGAAAATTACCCTTATATTATATATACTAACAGTGTTTTATTATTTTTATTAATTTATATATATATATATATATAAATATGTATCTTCTATTTTATTGTTTTATTTACATATTATATTACAACGAATGCTAACACATAAATCATTATTATTATATTATTACTTTTACTAATATTGTAATCTGTAAATGAACATATTGGAGGTATCGAACAAATAAAGCCTTTCACTGATCCTCCATAGACGTATGATATACATAGTATGTCGTATGTCTATACACTGATTTCATTCATATATATATAATAATATTTATTCATTAAACCATGAATGAAAATAGCGGATACAAATGGACCCCTTATGAATTCGTAGACTTTTATAAGTTATAAACAACTTCGAGGTGGCCCATATATATATATATATATTATATTCACAACTTCATTGTATATATTTGATACACAACAAAAACGGAAGCAAAAATATATACTTTTTTTTTGTAATTCATGCTAATAATATATAAGCTCAAATTTCAAAACTCTCAAGATAACATTTCTATAGTATTACTGATATTCAGTGAAAGTCGCTTAAAGTAAATCTATAGGGAAACCTAAAATTGTTTATTATAAGCGTGTTTTACTATACGTAGATGAAGCTAGATGTGTATTATATTATTCCAGTATTCGGCTATATCATATTTGAATCCTATACGTTAGTATATGGATTTAGGTCTTTATTTAATAGTCGACACTATATTTATTATAATAAATATACTAACCAGATATGGGTGATTCATCACTGATGAATCATCATTACTAATGAATCATCATTACCAATTATGCAGTTCTAGCCACTGAATACCAAGCTAGTAATGTATTTTCTATATATAATAATAAAGGTAGTATGACTTCATAAACATACGGTGATTATTGGTGTCATTAGATATTAAAAAATAAATAAAAAATAAAAATAAATAGAAAACGAATAACAAAATAAAACGAATTACGATGATTTAAAATGGATGGATATCGTGATACGGTGATAATTTTATGTTCAGCGATCCTATCGAAGCATCTCCTTTATTTGTATCGAATGTTTGTTCATTAACACTTCAGAGAATATGAGTTACTGACACCTATCCACGTCGCTACGATCTCTCCCCGGTTGGTAACCGAGGAGACCTTTCTTACGATTGTTAATAGATACAAGTCTACGCCCGGGCTTTTTAAACACTAATAACCCACAATTAGCAGATACCCTTCGATACTTATCAATGACACGGCCACGGTGGGGTGTTCCCATAATATCCGATGAGTCAATAATCTATTTTTAGATTCAACCGCGAGTAAATAACGCAATCGCATACGCATAATTAACCTTAACGACAATCGTAAATTTGTATATTTAGTAAATGTTTTCCAATATATTTATTATAAGCGATTTAAAATCCAATTAATGAGAAAATATGGTTTACTATATCCGACTGTTTACTATATCCGACTGTTTACTATATCCGACTGTTTACTATATGCGACTGTTTACTATATGCGACTATTTACTATAAACAATGTTTACTATAACCGGTGAAACTCACGCTTGCATAGGTTGAAATCCAACAAATTATATGAATATGTTTACTATAACCGGTATTTACTATACGCGACGCTTTCCATATACGCGGCTTTCACTGTACACGTATGCGTTCTGTATGCGTGCCGAATATAATATTGCGTCGGGTATCCTCGTATTGAGTTATTACGTAAGTCATTATGTAATAGTTATGTAATGTATTCGATATATTAACGATGTTTACGTTAATTAGTTATTATGGGTATCCCACTACAAGTAAGCGACGGCAACTTGCCCGAAATATTTTAACTTTAAAACGATTTTCTATCAATTAACTACAATTTTAGTGGGAAAACCACTTACTTTCCGGCAACTTGCCTGAAATATAATAACTTTAAAGGGGGGTATCCCATCACAATTGATGGAAAATGGTTTTAAATTTACAAGTATTTACCTCAATTTGCCGGAAAATCTTGTAGTGGGATACCCCCTTTACAAATATTTTATATAATTCGTTAAACGATCAACTATTTATAATAATTGAAGAATAAATTATATATATCATTTTGTGTATGTTATGTTAATATAATATAAATTAGTTAACCTTTATAATATATATATATATATATTATTGGCAATTTCAAACTCTTTATATTAATTTTTATTTTATCTATGTAAACAGGAAGACAAATAATATTGTATTAACTTTTATTTATATAGTTTATTTGGACTTGCTTTAAAATTAGTGTAATTGTCTCGATAAGCTTTATTTTCTACAGTAACACAGATGTAAAGCCTAAATGTGATAATAATATATATATATATATATATAATAATTAATATTAAAAATGTAGTATTTAATCATTACCCGAATGAAATATAAATACTAATAAACTTTTAGAATTTTGATAATATCTATTACAACTATATATGTATATATCATATTATATTATTTATAATAATTATTACATTACATCTTATTATGTATTCATATGATTATATCTATCAATATACTGTTAACTCTCGATATCACAGACTTGAATTCTGAAATATCGAGAGGTAACAGTATATATTTATAATATAAATATTTATATATACATGGCCTTATTAGTGTTAGAATTTGTAGAACATCCATCATGTTATAATATTTATCATATTCTTTATCTATTTAATTAATTAATTCCATAAATAAAAGTACTTTCATTTATATGTTTACTGTCTGGTTAATTTTAAATAAATACAAATATGATTCATATATATTTGAAATATTTAAACCCTTAAACGGATTTAAACATTTATAATTTTTCATTGTAAATATGTTAAGTATCACTTACATTGATTATAAATAAAATATTTTAATTGTGTATTAATACACTTTACATTATTTATTTATTTATTAACTATTTGGAGATCTAGGTGATTCACTCTTAAATATATATTATATATACAAATATATATGTATATATATATATATATATATATATATATATATATATATATATATATATATAAATATAAATATATCTTTAGTATAATAATCTGTAATCTTCTATTACTATAACAATGTGTATATATATATATATATAAACATAAATACATTATGAAATAATGTAGAATTTGAATTACATACAGTGCACGCATCAATATTTGATGTATTTTATATCACTCATACTTACACGATGCTTATGATCATTGAATAAATAATGATACCCTACTGCCGTGGATGATATCTTACTAGTATGACGTAGCGACTGCGTGTATGTCTCCCCTATTCCTTCTAAGATTAAGTAGTTTATAGTCATCGGTCATTTGTCTACTCACCGCATCGTAATCTTGACCGGCAGACGATCAAAAAAGACGAGTTGGGGTTAAAGGTTACATTTGAAATACGAGTTACTAGTATATACATATATATGTTATTGGTATTTGGAGATTATTTGGTTTAATTGGTTTAGTTTTGTCCTGCTTGTTTTTTTTAGCTGTATTATATTCCAAAATGTTCATATATAAATTTATTTCACATTTAAAATTTAACCTTTGCTACTCAACTCGTCCTTTTTGATCGTATCCCCTCTTGCCCTATTTGTAACTTATTACAATGTTCAATTTCAAATAAAATACCCATAAATATGTGAAATAATATATACATATGTATATATATGGGGAATGATTATTTATAATTTGGGTTTTTTTTTGTCTGTAGTTTACGTTATAATAACAGTTAATTAAGAAAAGTTTGTTGAATTTTTGTATAAAAAAATGTTAATTTAGAAATAATATGCAGTTTCTTATGTTTTCAATTTATCACAATTTAATTATCATTTCTAGATTTTATATCATATAATTAAATTATTACTAAAATTTATCTTCTTTTGTTGATGAATATTAATTAATAATATTAAACACAATTCTGTTTACATTATACAATTATATATGTTTACATTTATGACATATTTAATAATTTTATTATCCATAATTATTTATATTTGATGAATATATATTATATATTATATATTATATATATATATATATATATATACAATATAATAATATTTTAATTTTAATTTATATTTAATTTTCTATCACATCCACTTATGGATTATCATATTTAATCTATATATGTATGTTCTATAATGTATATATATATGTAAATAAAAAAGTTGTTATCTCCCCCAAAACCAGCATTACTACCATCTATAACTAACATTTCTCCATTACAATTAGGCTGTCTCTTCTCCAAAACATTTTATAATAAGATTGACTCCATCATAATAAAGATCAAAAACCATAACCCTACTGCCAACTATCCTTCAATCATTATTACCCCACCTATATCTGATTTCTTAAGTTTTTTTTATCCGCCACATATATCTCTCATATCTAAACTACTACATGCTTCCACTTCGATATCTCCCTCCGATCCTGTTCCACTATATATTTTTAAACTTTACTCCGATTATCTATATCCATTCAAACTATGTCTCCAAACTATGACTCCAACTATCTGTAATATTATCTCATATTCCTTAAATTCCGGTACTTTCCCTTCTATTTTTAAACAAGCAATAATCACTCCCATTCTTAAAAAACCTTCACTCGATCCCGAATCACTTCTCAATTATCTCCCAATTTCTCAGCTACCTTTGATGAGTACAATTTTAGAAAGAGTTTTCTCTCGTCAACTAATTTCCTATTTAACCGCCAATAATCTCCATATTCCTCAACAAAGTGGTTTTCGCCGAGGACACTCCACAGAAACAGCACTACTAAACGTAATTGATGTAATCACTTCTACCCTTAATACTAAAAATTGCTGTCAACTAGTAATGCTGGACATCCATTGCTTTCGATACGCTTGATCACAAAATCTACAGTCCCGGCTATACCTGCTTGGAGTTAGAGACCTTGCCCTCTCATGGTTTACCTAAGTATTCGAGATCATTCCTCTACTTCCTCATACCAACACTTATCTCCATGGTTCCCATATAACAAACGCTCTGCTTATCGCACACTATCTATTGTTCATTCCTCAATATACTCTTCGAATTGCCCTTACTATATGTCTGCTTCTCTAGTACAAAGATCTTCCCTTCCATCTCTTAGACACCATGCATCTCACCTTCTATCTACCCCTATTCTCCATCCCTCAAAAATGAATACTCGGGCACTGAGTTATATTGGTCCTAAGCTATGGAATTCACTCCAACTCTATATTAGATCCATAAAATCGCATAAAACATTCATGAAATATATTCAACAATTTATATCAGGTGGCAACCTGTAATATTAATATTGGTTTTCATTATTATTTTATTTATTAATTTCCGTATGGTTTATTCTATTTTATTTTATTATTATTAATGGTATTTATTATTTTACTTATTTTAATCTATTATTTTTATTCTATATATACACTTTTGAGAAATCATTTATGATTTATTTAAGTGTTTAAATAAACTTTCATCAATCAATCAATTTATATATATATATTATGTTAATTCAAAGATGTCTCAGTGAAAATTTCTAAAATTCTCTGATTTTATTCTTGATAAAATGTAAAAATAAATAACATATATTGATAAAATATTTGATAACAAAATTATACAAATGAAATAACTTACCTAAATAAAAAATTATAGTAATTGTACAAAATCTGTATAGCGTGTATAACCTCTGACATACATTGTTTTAATGGTATTCTCTCTAATTCAATGATAGTATCGAGACTTGGTCAAGTTAGTTAGAGTGTAGCAATTCACTATATTTGAACGTGGGCATAAAGAATTACAATATATTTCATATTAATTATGATAATATGGTTTGTGTTTATTAAATACTCTTCTACCGTATTTGTGAGGTGAGGTATCCTTGATCTGTAGCTAAATTAAATACATTTGATTGGTCAACGGATACTAAAATATGAATATCAATATGTAATATACTTTTAATATATATTATGATAACAGCTATAGCTAGTACTGGAATTGAGTTGTATAGTTTGATATAATTTGAAGTAAATAAAATAATATTTAAAGTAATATTATTTGTATTTTAAAATAATGATTAAAATGTTGATTTGTTTAGATACTGCTTTTAAATGTATCGTATACCTTCATCATACTAATATGTACGTGATTAACTCGAACCTACCAATTCTTCTAAGGGTTTAGCTTCATGAATTCTGCTATGAAAAGAAACAATCCTTACCTCGTGAATTACGATCCGATGTTCTCGACTCCCTCCGCTTTCAACAATTTGATTCCGTCCGCCGAGAAATTTGGTCTAAACTTCGGAATGTCCTTCGAAACGGAGATTATTAAAGAAACGAAAACTCTAAATTCATTTATAAACTTTAGCGGAGTGATGCACGAGGTTAGTACATCATTATCGACGTTATATAAATAAAAATTTCGTTTTAATTAAATTTTAAATTTTATAATATATTTTAATAATAATTACCAACAGCAAAGATGTAAATGAGGTAAACACATTTTGTAATTTGCTTATTTTTACGTATTTGCTGATGTTTGTGTACCTTTAATACTTATTTCTAAACATCTGTTTGTAAATGTCGGTCGCTTCTTCTATTAGTTTACAATGTTTCTTTTAAAAATCAATATAACTCTTTCTATTTTACTATAACTGATTTCATTAAAATTATTTTTGTTAATACTTAATTACTGATTAATAAACTAATAATATATATACATATATATATATATATATATATGCTTATTCTTAATAGCTTAAATTATCTATACTTATCTTTGCTCTACTTCTATTTCTATAACATATTTATAATTTATTATTATATACCTTCTAACAACATTTCAAGATTAATACTATTAGATTTAAATACATTTTAATACAGATAAATTAATAATAATTTTATAATATTTTATATAGTTATATATATATAACTAAATATATTTTATATAACTATATATATATATATATATATATATATATATATATATATATATATATATATATATATATATATATATATATATATATATATATTATATAACTAAATATATATTTATTTATTTTAAAATGTGTATCTATAAAGCCTGTTACTCCAATATTATCCGGCAATGTTTATGAAGATATATATGTAACATTTTTTATAATAAAATTTATAAATAATCCGAATATTAGAAAATTTAATTAACATTTTTAAAAACTGCTACCCCTTTATGTTAGACACGTAATATTATCTTTAGTAAATAAAATAAATTATTATTTACTATTATCTTTTATATATTATATTTAAAATGAGTAATAATTTCTGCATTTTATATAACTTAATCATATATATATATATTAAGTTGATGTTAGTATAAATTCTCTCCTTTTCTCTAATTCAGACATTTTATATTTGTATTTGTTTACATAAACATTATCGACCATGTCACGTGAATTTAGAAATTTCTAAATAAACTTCCCGAAGATATTGTTAGTTGATGAAAATGTAGGTACCAGACCGGAATATTTTTTTTTTTTTAATGACACTACTTTCTGAAACATCGCAAGATAGCTGTGGCTTAATAATTATTTGTAATCTATAATAAAATAGCTATTCAATTTATATCTCAAATTAACATATTCTTGTTTTATGTATAAATGTATTTATAAAACTTATTATATAAAATATTCTAATATTTATATATATATATTATAATATTGATATATATCAATTTCTCTTCCACATTAAATACATATTTGTCCTATCTATTAATAATTTATATGAAATGTCATTTAAAATGATTATTCAAATGAGTTTTACCAGTATTATATTGAAGCGAGGACAGTACATCTACTAAAGAATATTTTATGAAACTTTTCTTTTCCATTTGAGTGATTTTATCTTATTACATACTTTTATATTACATAAAGCTATACACTTCCAGGAATACACATTTTAATTGGATAAAAAATCAATGTAAAAACTCGTTTTTAAATCAATGATTTTACTATGATTTTATTAATTCATAATATAATTTAATAAAAATTATATTATTTGGAATATCGACATAAATTATTTATATTATATAAACAACAACCTTCAATTCAAACCTAATTTATAAATAATTCATATGTTTTAATAACATATTTATTTAGAAATATAAAATTAAAAATATGAATGCATTTTATTTCATTGATACATCTCTGATATCTTTTATTCAAATTATTTAAATCATTGAAATATAATTAAATATACCACTGGGATCTAGTTGGGAGTACAAAAATATAAATTACATATATGGCTACGGTTATGTAACGCTAAAATAACTTCTACGGGGGAAAAGTCACGTGATAACCTCTTATCTATTTACATTATGCTGTTATCTCCATAGATAGCGAACGGATGTCCTGTCCTTGATTGAACTTTATTATTAAAGTTATGTGATTAAGTTAAATATATTTTTCTAATATAATAAAAACATAAAATTATATAAAAAATCACTTTATTTACTAAAAGAAATATTATATTGTATTGATAAATTTTGTTTGTTACATTTAATCCTTATCAATATATTTTATCTAATCAAATAACTATTTTTATAATATTAAGTATCATTATCATTACTAAATGTTATTAAGTATCTAGAATTAAGAATTGTACCTTTAATAATTATATTGTACATTAATATATAAAACTGTGTTTTTTTAAATATAAAAAAATTGTAATTTATAAAATTAAAATTAAAATAGTGAAAAAATGTCAATGATTATAATTATATTTTTTTGTTATTATATAAAAAAAAATGTAATTTATAAAATTAAAATTAAAATAGTGAAAAAATGTCATTGATTATAATTATATTTTTTTTGTTAATCTCTATATATATATTATTTATGTTAATATATTAAAATAATCATCAATAATTTATTTTTTATAACTTTGTATAACAATAGTTTATTTATTCCATTTATATTTGTTAATAATAAGTTAATATTAAAAATAATTTAATTTAATGTTATTTTTGTTAATAAGCTATTAATATATATCCCTTTTTTGTTATATAATATAATAAATATAATATTATTTTGTTATTAATTTTATTTATTTATATACAAAAATAATTTATTTATATCAATATATAATAGATTGTCAATATATAAATTTTATTTATGATACATATTGAATTTACACTATGTATATCAGGTATAATATACCTTTATTAATTACATTTTGTTTACAACTAGTAATTTAACAATTATTTTATTTTAATATTAAATATATTTCTATTTCTATTAATCAATAGAATGTAATGAATTTTACAATCTTTTATATTTTTTTAAATAAATTGTAATTAAATATTTAATATATAATAGTGATATAATGATAATGATATAATGATAAGAAATAAAAAATTTAGAAACCATTATTTTAATAGTATTCAAATGTATTATACATTATTATCAAATTAACTATTTATAAATAATGTCTGTTTAAAATCAATACAGTATTTAATTTTTACAATACCACATTTATATATTCATATAATTGTATATAAGTTTATATATATTCATATAATCATAGTATTTATTTATATCATATAAAAGTTAAATTTAAGTATTTTCATTCGCATTGATGCTATAGACGTAGCTTAGTACGGATGTTTTTAGTATACATATATCTATAGACTATATACAATGGTAATACTTGACTTGCACGTGTTTATCGTGCTAATGATCTGAATGCATTGGCGCACACGTGTTTTATCTAATGATCAAAACGCACGCCCTCGAAGCTTAGTAGCCTTTTCTTCCTCTACCTAGTATCTACTTTTATACGCTTATAATTATCAACATTTTAGTCCTTAGTGTGTTAATACCATAGTGTAGAAATACTAGTTGTTGTTGTTGTTGTTTCTACTTTTAGTATGACCGAAGAACTAATGAAGGTTACACTGAACATATTTAAATGAACTTATTGCATATATACAATTACTATATATATATATATATATATATATATATATATATTTAATAGTTATGTTAAATATATTTAATATATATTATTTATGTATATTATAATATTATATTATGTATATTAAATATAGATCACATGAATATAAGTGTAATATACGACCTATATATATGCATATATATATTTATATAATTTCAATTTACATTATATTCTGTATTGTACCTGCTTATAATTGATGCATAACTTGCATTGTATATTTTAATTATACGTTAAATGTTGTTGTAATTTCGACATTCATATTCATTATATACATCTACCGGTATTCTAAAATGTAAAATATCGTCATACTTCATAGCTCTTTTACATGCATGTCATACCTGCATAACATTTAGCCTGTTTATATTTAGATGATTAATACAGCTATATATATATATTAAAATATAGCTTATGTATAATATATATATATATATTATATTACTAATTAAATATATATCAGCGATAGTATACACCTATTAACTACTCTATATTGTATTGTAATTTACACGTATGGCTGCAGATATACTGCCCATAGGCTCTATATATATAGATTTCATGGTATTAGTCCACTGTATTTACATATAGATGTTTACATATTGATATTTACCTATCATCTTTATATATATACTAGTATGCTTAATGCTAATATATAGGACATTTCCTGCATACTGTTTTAGGGGGGATATACATTCAATGTACTTTCGTGTTATACGTTCTATTAATAGATTATTAAATACTTGATAACAATATGGCAGCTATCGGGTAAGTTTAATTATATTTATTGAATCCGACAAGTCGATTATTTGATGCATTTGAAATACGAGACGTTATTTTCGTACATCAGTATGCCCATATGTTAATATATATATATATATATTTATATATATATATATATATATATATATATATATAAATATTCAAACATAATAATGTATATTGTAACCTTGTCAAACTAATCTATAATTATTCCTAACACCCATATTTCTCTGTATCGTCTGTCACTCACATCCATTATCTAGTATACAAATACATTCTAAATTAAATAATTTATAAAATGTGTGATAATTTCATAATCCATTTGATAAATAGTGTACATTATTATATTTAAAAATTTTTATTCAAAAATAAATCAATAAAATATTTGTATACAGTAATGATACATATTCCTATATATATATAATATATAGGATATATAAAATATATTATATATATATATATATATATTCCTATAACAATACACATATATGTATAATCATATACATAATTAATTAAATTATATAAAACAGAGTATACCTGATAAACACATGATAATGAGTTTATTTGAATGTGTTGAATATCATATACAAATTCCTCTTTATAATAATATTAAATATTATTTTATTATAGTTTTTATAGATTATATACTATATATTTAATATATTTTTAATTTAAATTAACTTTACATTTTAATGTATTAACATAGTTATATAATTATTAACTCAATTTTATTAACTAATCTTTTGTTAACAATTTAGTTATATTATTATTTCTATAGAAATTATAATTTATTTTAATAAAATCAAATACATATTATTTAAAGTTATTTCTAGACTATAGTCTATATAAATATACATATTAATGTATACTATATATACATCATATATATACACCATACATATACCATGTACATTGTACACTGTACATTGTACAGTATATATTATATACATATATCTTATAAGATATGCCCCCAACTAATGATATTCTATTAAATATTAATTAATGGTAATAATTGTATGATACAAATTATTTCACTTGAAGTGATTCACCATTTCAGAAATGTCAGTTATAATATAATAATACCAAAGATTTTCCGAAGGAAATTGCTTCGCAAAATCTTTGATAATACTGCTGAAACATTTACATTTGTAATATAATAATTACTTTACTATATAATTATTCATGTTTATTTAAAACATTACAAAATACTCTCAGATATATATATATTTACTGAACTTTATATATATTTTAATTATATAATTCACAATATACATTCGTTATAGTTATGCTACCGGTAATTTACCTGCACACATTTACATAATGCTACCAGCAACACAATGCACCTATTCTAACGTGGTATACAGGTAGACTTTATTATGGATAACTAATATTTTACAACCCTTCTGTAAAATCTCTTGATTACTATAATTATGTAATAAGAACTACCATTGTTTGCTATTTAATTATGTACTCGTTATGCATTCATTTGAACTATTGCCTGCCAATCTATAACTATATTAATACATGTACGCATGCGGTATAGATATACTCAGTGTGCTTATTGATGCTATCATAGCCAGTCAATTAATATATATATATATATATAAACATACATATAGTATAATATATCCCTATTGAAGTATTTACCAAATTAAGTATTCCTATTATATGAATGATATCTACTATGTTATATTGTAGAAACATTTGAATAATTATCGTTATACGATTTTTGTAAATATTTTCAAAATGTGTTCACTATAGTATAATATCTAGGACAGGACAGCAAGTATATATTTTGGAAACAATTTTATTTTACTGTTTTAACGTATAATACGATTCGTATTGCATTATGGTCCAATATATATTTGAATTTATATAAAATTCAGCGAAATACTGCGTTTTTAAAATATATCAATATAATTTTATTAAAATTGTAATTAATACACATTATAAAGAATTTCAAGATACATAATCATTAACAATATATTTTAATTTAAACTGTACGTTTATAAATAAATTCATATTTTAATAAAATAGTTAATATAATAAATATAAATTCAAATTAAAGATCAAATATTGATATTTGATATATTTGATTCATTGAAATATAATTTAATATACCTACGAAAAGTATATATCTCGTCAAAAACTTACCATTATAGAAATAGCGATTATAAGTCCTATTACTAATATATACTAGACATATATATATATATCACTATTTGTATCTGATATTAGTGATATCAGTGATATCATATCACTAATGATATCACTAATGCTAGAGTATAAATTATAATATATACTCTATATATTATAACTAGTATTATTACATCTATATTTTGAAGATACCGATATTATGACTATTATTATTACATACTTCTGTTAGTGATCAGTTCATTTACACTATGAGTTACATAATAGTAATTTAATAACATAATTTGTTACATAATAACCTAGGAAATTGATTATTCAATATTCAATCGATGAAATATATACATATATGTATATCCTTCATCGATTGAATATTGAATAATCAATTTCCTAATACGTATATATACGTATACCTATCAGTGTTGGGGTCAAATACACTTTATCAAGAACAAATACAAATACATTTTTAAAGAATCAAGTACATATATAAATACAAATATTTATTAAAATTATATACAAATACAAATAAATATTGTCAAATACAAAATACAGAATATGAGAATAAGAATACAAAATACAAAATACAAATATTAACACATTAAATATTAAATCATAAAATAATAATCCTTATCCCTATACCAGATTGAATAAAAATTAAGTGAAATCTATTTAATTCCTAAATAAAATCAATAACATAAAAAACTGTAAACAATAGACTGGTTGCTTGGGATATTATAAGTTATAATTTATAACACCTATACATTTTCTATATAGAATATAAATTCATACATTTATTTATATAGTATTCATAACATTCTTTGAAAATTATTGTTCTATTATATAATTTTTATTATTTAATAAATATATTATTTAATATAAATGATACATTATTTGTTAATTGTATTACATTCATAAATAAATTATTTAAATTCTAATTTCTATTACATAATTAAATATATATAATAATATAATATATAATAATATATATATATTAAAATATAAACATATTTTTTAATGTATTTGAAACTTGAAACATCCAGGGTGTAATTGAAACTGTATTTGATCAAATACACCAAATACTACAATCAAATACAAATACAAATACAAATACATCACTGAACAATTATTCAAATACGAATACACCAAAGCAGCGTATTTATATACACATACGTATTGACCCCATCCCTGATACCTATAGGTATATATAGGTATATATATACCTTATATATACCATATATGCAGAACCACGAATCGAAGCCATCACGCATCATGTAAATCATACTTGATAAGTTTATTCTATAATTCTAAAACATCGATGATTGTAGTGAAAGAGTGTGCGTTCGTTCGTGCGCGCTCACGTGCATGCGTTCGTGTGCGCGTGTGTTTCTCATGTTCGTGTATACGCCTCCCATTCATGTCCTCATAACACCCTCCCCCCACGCGACGGTCAAGCACGCTGGACATTGCTGTACTGGCGGCCAGAGAGAGAGAAATCTGATTCAACTAATTACTTAGCTGAAGATGATCCCCGCCCCGATCATCGTGTGTAACTCGATCACGTTCTAATATTCCGCGAACATTCTAGAATATTAGTTATATTAACATTAACTAATAATCACGCGGCCACGATTACACATACACCATTATATATAGTACAGTACTATGCATGGTACTATAGTATACTGCAGTAGTTATATAATAACAGTATTACCTGTATATCAAAATTAATTGTACACACTATATATATATATAGTTTGTATGGCAGGTATAAGGTCAAATACCTTTATAAAATGCAAATAGTTATAATACATATGTATACATATACAACAAACTTATATAGTTCAGAATACATATATATATATATAATTCTTATAAATTAACTATTTTTATTATGTAATATAATTATAATATATAATAATAATTATATTAACTATTAAAATATGAATTAAATTGTACACACATACACATACACACATCCACGGCGTTCATTGCACATACATACGCACATACATACGCACGTAATGTTATATACATATGATACGAACTGTGTTATTAACATGTTAACACATATGTGTATGTATTTGTACTACAAATTTTGTAGAGTATGTACACACGTATGTTGTACCCACATACATACCCACGCATACCCACACCCACACATACCCACACCCACACATACCCACACCCACACATACCCACACCCACGCATACCCACACCCACACATACCCACACCCACGCATACCCACACCCACACATACCCACACCCACGCATACCCACACCCACACATACCCACACCCACGTATACCCACACATAGTATGTATTACATACGCTCGAATATATGTGTTATATATGTCATTATCATGTGTATATATAGAGTAAACAATGACGTGTAAATAACAAATACACGTGCAATCGGTACTAATATATATACTACGGTGTATATATGTTGGGTGTGTATGTGTAATCTACATAAGTCATGTGTGCCTAAGTTGTTTGTGTGTGTGTGTGTATGTGTTCATAGTGTGTATTGTAGTGGACGTGTTGCAGATTAAACTTCACCGTTGCGTAATACAGAAATGTTTTTATATACTATAGTATGTAGTAGTAGTGGTGGTGGTAGTGGTGGTAGTGGTAGTGGTAGTGTTAATAGTGGTAGCAGTGGTAGTTATACGACTACAAACTGTAGCTCCTCCCATCGCCCCTGGGCATATTCCCCCAGTTTCCCTAATCTCCTCTTCCTATACTGGCTTTATTTCGTTAATTTGCTTTTAGAATTAAACTCATTTCATCTCTCTCTCCCCCTCCCCCTCCCCTCTCTCTCCGCATTTCTCACTCTCTCTCGCACTCTCTCGCTCTCGATAATTGCACCTACCGATAGTGTATATTAAAACGTTCTACTCTTTACAGTGTATACCATTATGCAATTGTAGCTATTTATACATTGTATTCACTATATATAAACACGTATATCGTATACGCTAAAAGCCCTGTTAAGTGTACGCACACACACACACACACACACACACACACGCACACATATACGTATCACTACCGCTATAATTGTACCACCACCACCACCACCACCACCACAACCACCACAACCACAACAACAGATAACTCGGCAGCACTCGCTTATCACTCGCTTATCTAAACCTATGCGATCGTACACTACAATGCCACCATTGTAGTGATGGACAGTGAGAGCCACGTGACACCGACCACGTGGTAATACACACGTGACGTGCAACAATAGACTTAATACCTATACCGTAGTGTTGGTATGTCCTTATATCGGCGTAGTATAACAATAGTTAAGTAGTGGTGGTGTGCTGTGCGTGCATTCCGCTGGGAGATGTATCCAAATGCTATGTAATATATATATATATACACATATACACATATATATATATATATATATATATATATATATATATATATATATATATAATATTTTAAAATAACACTAAGGTTTGTAAATAAACAGTAGTACCTGTATGCACGACATCATCTCTATGCGCATCTAGAAGTTTTTTTACATTGAAATGTTATATATATATATATAGTATTTATATACTATATATACTATAGTGTATACTATATACTATACACTACTATTACTATTACTACTACTACAACTACTACCACTATAATACCACTACCACTAATTATGATACATATGTAAATTAGTAAAGGTACAATTATTAAATTGAGCACTATGACTATTAATAGTATCTTACCAAAAATACAATTTAAAATGTATCTATTTATACACATTTATCTTTTTATATATAATATATATATATATATATATACTTGTTAGTAATACTAATAATAATAAAAGCAATGATGTACACTGAAAAGGTAAACTGAGAAGGAAAACCTTAGTACCTTTTATTTCGATTTGTAACTATTAATACTACTAAGTATGAATTATATACTATACTTATTATAAGTCGACTACTACTACTACATTATATATATAATACTATACTATAGTATTACTAGTATTACTATAGTATACTATACTATATATAGTATAATATACTATATATAATATAGCTAGTATACTATAAATAAATATATATATATATATATTCACATACACTTTTGTGTGATGATATACCATGTGCACTGTATATCATACATTACACATACGCGTGTGGGTGTGTGTGTACGCGTGCGTGTGTGTGTACACTATTCGTGCAGGGGAAGCCTTTTTAATCATATTGCAGATTTAACGGATTTGGTACTTTGACCAAGGGCGATAATTTGCTTATTGGGTACTATTGACAGTGAGATAGATAGCTAGATTGAATGATATAGAGTTATTATTGTTATCCAGAGCGTGCGTTTCTATGTGTGTGAACGCGCGTATGTATGTGTGTATGTGTGCGTGCGTTTGTCCTCGTGCATTCTGGGTGGGGGGGTATGCCTCGCGTGTGTAACTCTATCAGGTGTGTGTGTGTGTGTGTGTGTGTATGATGTGGGGTGCTTGGATACTCCATCTTCTATGTAGATAAGCCATACGTTTATCATACTTATAGGTATCTCACACCACTGTGCGATTCTCGGTTACCTAATGGATATATTGTTTATGTAGATGTATCATTGCATCATTTCCTGTCAATATTCGAATGTCTAATATGAAAGTGTGAATGTCCCATACTATATTCGCTAGTATTGTTGTAGTATTGTGTATATTCTTACTTTAATTCAACACGTGACTTATATCATATTGTTAGGGAGTGTATACATTATCAGTGAGTTCAGCTAGGGAGATAGTCAGGGAGAATCTCCCTGGTGTAATGCAGCGTTGATGATGCATGCAGCATGCTTCAAACAGAACTTCGAGTTTAACAACAATACGATACTATTTAGGACGCATACATGTTCATTACATGAATCTATATTCATCTGAAACCCCTCTCCGAATAGTCCACGGGTCGTAGAATAATTCTATTATATTTATAATAATAGTTACTATATAATATATAATAATGAATGTTGTACATTTATTATGAATGTAGTCACATTGTAGTGTGTAGCGGTACGGCGTAGTATCATTATTATAATACATTTCTATAACAATAATGTAGTTGTGTATAAAATGAGTATATGTGTGTGCGCGCGCCTACGATGTTCGCCGCGCGTGAGTTGAGGTTTATATTACATAATAAGTCTATTAATAGATTGTTTACGTAATAATTGTTATTCAATCGGTGAAGTCGTTATGATTTTTTCCGTTTCCTGTGCACCGCTAATATTTATTATTATTAATAATAAGAAACACAGACATCGTTTGTTCTCCCTTACCTCACACCTTACCTCACACCTTACCTCACACCTTACCTCACCTATAGGCTATGCATCCACCCCCTACCACCCCTACATCCCCTAACCTCCTACCGACATAGCCCACCTATATGTATAGCTTAACCATACTATAGTTATATATAATAAAGCTTAGCCCTCTATACCCGGCCTCGTCATTATCTATACACATTGTACCGGCCATACACTGACTATAGTCACATCACGGTAGTATACACATGATTATGTATCTGTCAGCCATCTCCTCGATAGTGCACCACGTATATATTATGATTAGGGATCGTACAATGATATACGTAGTCCTATTGTAAACGTTACTATTATAAAGTGTTGTGATTATATATATATATATATATATATATATATATATTGATAATCGTGATTTAACCCGGACTCGGTTTCGGGTTCCAATTCTGGGTTTTAACAAAATGTAATGAGATCAGGTTTTGCAAAATGGTCCAAGAGCAGTTCAGGGTTTTAGTAAATTAATTTCGGGTATTTGTGTAAAATAAAAATATATTTAAAAATGTATATAAACATACTTAATGGATAATACATTACTATAATGGATATACTGATAACGTAAGTAAACTAAACATTATCAAATCCACAGATACACGGTCGCCTATTAAGTCTATAGGCTTATAGCACATATATGTAATTGTAATATCTCATTGTACCAATAAAATAGGAAAATAAGTATTTAATTATTTCATAGATATTAAAAAAAATATTAAAATGTATAATATTTACCTATATATAAATTTGTACTATATTTTTGATCATAACTTTTGTTTTAATACAAATTAAAAAACAACAATATGAATTATATTATAGAATTCAATAATCTTTCTAGTTATACTTCGGGCTATACTAATTTTATTACAATAGCATAAATATATACAAACATCATAATAACAATATTTCACGATCTGATATTTATAAATGATATACTCTATTTATACATTTATGGACATCATTATATAAATATATAATTATATTTTATTATATATATATTTATATTTAAATATGCATATAATTTGTATAAATTGTGTTGTATTTGAATGTTTAATTACAAAATATTTTTCAAATAGGGGAAGTCTCCTATTACCGACCCCCTCCTAATACCGACCACCTCTCGTATCTCAGTAACTATAAGAGATATCAAAAATGTATATATACATGAACTGTTAGAAATTTAATGATAAATATGAATAAGTATTTTGTTTTAATAAATATTCAATCCTACAATTGTTATTTGATAAAATATAATATTCTGTTTTTAATTTTTAAATATTTGAATAATAACTTTTTTTAAATCATTGTAAATACTTTATTAATTAAAAGAAATCTAAATACTGCGCATAATATTGTAGATCAATAGAATGTTTATAAACATTTTAAAAATAATTCAATTTTAATAATTATTAACCTAAATATCTTAATTATAGCAACCCATATGATTTTCCTATTACCGACCCCCTAAATTACCCTAATACCGACCCCATGTGATTTATAATATCCAATAAAAATAGATCAGTATTTTACTTTTATATATTAATATATTTCATAAGTTGTTTGTGTATGATTGATATAGATTAAGGATTCATGATTCCATTCGATCATATACATACTGATTAATAACTAAATATTAAATAATAATATACACTATTTTAATATAATTACTATAAAGTTTAAATTTAAATTTAATTACTATTAAAACATAAATTCAATAACAAATAAATTGCCTGAATGTTATAATTAATTATATTTATGTATATCTACTATTTTTATTGGATATTATAATACTACAATTAGTTATACCACGATTATTGTAGGGGGTCGGTAATGGGAGAAGGGGGTCAGTAGGAACAGGTATCCGATTACCGACCCCATGTTTATTCTTGTAAATATAATTATATCACAAATTTAAAATAGCCACATTATTCATTGCCATAATATTACCCTAATTACAAAATTTCAAATAAAAATATTTAATATTGAATAAGTTATTACAAATAATCATTTAGGGGTCGGTAATCGGAGACTTTCCCCTGATATTAAAATATTTATAATATACATTAAAATACATTATTTTAAGCATTTAACATTATACTAATCTAAAAGTTATTATTTTATCAAATAATAATTATAAATATTAAACATTAAATTTAATAATTTATTCTAGAGTTTAAATTAGTATATGTTTAATTGTATATCATATTAGAAATTAAAAAAAAATTCTATCTAAATAACAGACATTTTAAATCTGACATATTAAAAGTGGGCGTATATTAATAAATCATTAGACCGTGAAAAAATGTGACACTTATTGAATGACCGTCTATTGTACCGTAATTGGGCTTTGATATTACTATATAATAAATTATATTTAATTATATAAAATATTGACTATAATCATCATATAAAATATCATAATAATTATTTGTATTATAATTAATTAGGATCATGTCGCCGCTCAATTACTTTACGTTTCTAAATTCGCGTTAATTATCGAAATAAGAAGTAATGCAATTTGAAAATATTTATAACTACAAATCGGATAAGAAATTGTAATGTGAAGTATACATTTAAAAAAGTATTCCATAGAGAGGGAAAACAATATCGCACGAATACTACTGAACTGGTGAAATTGTTTAAATATTTAAATCTTTAAGATTATAGACATTTGAGAATAGCTTCAAATGATTTGCAGCTAAGAGGCCGTTATCTTATACATCATAATACTAATTGTTATGTACCTGCTGTTTCTGTATATATTTTATTTATGTCATATATAACCTATGTATATAATAAACTTATAATAGTACATTTATAATAGTATTTTTATACAAGTCTACTATTAATTATAAGTATACATATATAATTATACATATATAGTATATATCGTAATATGTATTTGATTTGTCATCACTTGAGATCATTATACAAGTGATAAGTGAGTTTGATGCTCCTTATTATCCCTTAGATGGGTCTCGCAACCGCTAGAAAATATCGAAAATTAAATGTAATTATTTAACTTATTTAAAAAAATATCTCGAATTACAAAATTAATTTCTGAAATATTAAATCCTTAAAAATATGTATGTAATACATACTATGTATGCAACTATATACATTACATGTGAAATTATATTGTATAAATACAATATATTTAATTGTGTATTTCAATAGATAATTAAGTTGTAAGATGTGCTGAATATTAATGAGCGTAATTAGGTTTTATATTGATTACAATGTACATAGTTATCTATTAAAACGTAACTACTTCATTAGTATTACTAATTGCATAGTAAACATATTTATTATATACATATACTATTTATTATAAACTTTCATTATCTCGAGAGTCTAGAGATACTAATGACCTGTAGGATTTGATTGTCCCTAGATAATGAAAAATGAGCAACATATAAATCACTAGTATATATATATATCTACATTTTATATATTTGTCGTCATTATATTGGGGTTATCCAGCTTTGCATCATAATACGTTAATAATAGCTACCCGAACAATAGCATACCTACATGTTCTCGTCTGTATGTCTGTCTGTCTGTCTACCTATTGCGTCATCGCAACGTTGCGCATGGGAAGACATGCGCTCTCTCAACGTTACATGTGTTCTGTCTATAGACAGAGACATGTTATTGAATAGTCGTTATTAGTAATAGAATACTACACACACTATTGGTAATAGAATACCACTAGTTCTATGCATTATTATCAATTCAAGTTAGTTTCATATACGTATATGAAGATAATATATTGTATATTCATTATGTATATACACACACATATATATATTATATAATATGTTGTATATGTATATATATATTATATTATATATATATATATAACTATTCACGTATGTAAACATAGAAATAGGTGGAATTAGCTATAAATAACAAATATCAGGTATTTTAATTAATGCTACCCTAAACATATTAACAGAATGGTATAACAACAATAACATTTGCAGTCGTTATATAACACTGCTGCTGGTTGTATATTACTTTTACATCTGCGAGTTCGCCACTGATAAACCATTAGAACTGATGTTCCCTAATTATTTCGACACATTTTTAACGATAAAACTATATATATATATATTTATATTTATATATTCACATTTTGTTAGTGTAATATTTATACGAATGCACTAGACGCCTTACAGTAAATTGCATATGTATAGTAAGTTTGTTAATATTTTACACAAATTCATATTTAAAAGAAAAAAAAATGTGATATTATTTTTCATAATATTTTATAAATAATCATAATTATTTTAACCTATATAATTTTAGTAACACAAAATATCGATTATTGTTTTTGAGACATTATTTTAGATTTCGTAAATTATTATTAAAAAAAAGATATTAAATTAAAATAAATGTAAATATTTATATATATATATATATATATGAAACTAAGATAAGATTTTTTTTTTTTTAATTTTGGTTTTTTTTTTTAGAATTTGCTTACAAAATGTTGTCAACATT
This sequence comes from Osedax fenrisi, assembly GCA_964019155.1. Lineage (NCBI taxonomy): Eukaryota > Metazoa > Annelida > Polychaeta > Sabellida > Siboglinidae > Osedax > Osedax fenrisi. Next base: position 126,844,391 of record OZ025239.1, on the reverse strand, counting down.
TTTTTTTCGAACGTTCATTATAGCTCTAGTATACTTTTTTAATAGTTTTGTAATAACAAAATATTTTATTAGTATTAGTACTAGTACTATAGTTCTATAGTACTACTGCTAGTACTACTGCTAGTACCAGTATACTGGTACTGGTACTACTGATAGTGATAGTACCACTAACACTAACACTGCCACCACCACCACCACCACCACCTTCATCACTATTACTACTACTACTGCTGATGCTGCAACTATTAATATATGTGTAGTAGTATTAGTAGTAGTAGTAATGGTCGTAGTAGCTACTCCTACCACTACTATATATATAGTATTCTATATAATTCCGTTGCGAATTATACCGAACCTCCTCGAGCGAGAGTGTGTGCGGGCGGGCGGGCGGCTAGTGTGTGTGTAACATATCATTACACACACACCCACCCACTCACTCTCTCTCTCTCTTGTTATGAATAACTGGTCACCGAAGTCACGTGATTGATGACGCATGCGCATATCACGTGTGCACATCTGCAATAGGTACCACCACCTACTACCTCTACCTACCACCTACCACCAGCCTATCGTCTGTTACATCTATACCAACACCCACCCCCCCACTACTACGTTATCTACACTCACCTATAGGTGACCTATACAGTATACAGTACTATAGGTCCTTCGTACTACACCTTTGTACATGCGTGGCCAATATTGGGCTGTGAGTTATATTTGTTTGGTTTTTACCTTTTTAAATATCAGTAGTTACATAATGTATTAATTATTTATTACTAATTATTTAACTATTTTTGTTCTAAAATTATATTTATTTATTACTTATAGTCTATATAAATAGTCCTAATTCTCTCAAATATTCACTTGTTTAATATTTTTGGAAATTAAATTTTATTATTTTATGATGCATCCACAAAAAAACGCAAAATCCGATTAAATTATATATTTGTACGATTTTTCTAACCCTACCTATAATACCTATAATAAAGATTTTGTCTAAGGAAAGATATAACACTTACACGAAATCTTGTAATTCGAAGTTGTATACAAAACACGAACAACGCCACCTACATAAGTTGAATTTTCGGAAATGTTTTTTTTAAATGTAAATTAGTATCAAAATATACACTTTTAAAATATAAAATAATAATTTAAATTATTATTAATATGATGACACTAAGTGTAAATTAATAATATATAACAAATCAATATGATATGCTGGTTTTAAATGCTATAAATATCTATATGGAGAGTAAAACCCTGCTGGGAGTAAAAGTACTCTTTGGTAAAAGTTATTAACTTATTAACTTATGGGTGTAATTTATAGAATCAATGAAAAATGTAGGCAAATAGCGTCAAACATTAATCTATTTTAGTGATTGAGATATTTATTCAGTAGTCATGCATATATGGTATGCCACTAGCAGCAGGGAGTATACTTATAGGTATTATAGGTGGTACATATGTGTATTCATATAGATATACATATCACCTATACACTAACATACAGCTAAACACATCTCATGCGCGTCCACAGCCGCACCTATATCACAAGTAACGTATATGCGTACATACATATATGTATACCTTGTTTAACACTGATAACTTAATGATTTACTCCTTGTTAACAAAACGTATCGATTGCATGTGATATTGCATTTTGTAGGCGGATATTAATTATTATACTATCAAATATAGCTTATCTATCATTATACATTTTACATTGTACACTATATATTTATATTATGTATTATGAATTATTAGATTATGTATTACACCCATGAATACACCCATCACGACTTTCACTCTTTCATATAAAGACATACACATATATACATATAACTATGTAATATTAACTCGAGCAATAGTTTTCTCCAACATACTTATAAGTATTGAGGTCATTATAATGACCTCAATTTAAACAACTCATACCAGGACACACATACCAGGACAAATGCAACAAGCTTGACCTGGTTATCACTGGGAATACTGTATCAATATATCTACACTGAACCAGGTACAATGTTACAGACATTAATAGCATATACATGTATCTAAAATAAAGACACAAAACATTCACGTACAACAGAAACTATTACCTACTGTGTCCTATACATATTAATAATGAAAACAATACAAATGATTCGTTAAACCTGACATCGTTCACTACAATAATACTGGCATTGAAACACATACAACAAATCAACAATTAGAACATATACTTCAGATACACGCCCCACTTTAGTTTCAACAAACATGTATTAAACCTCTATGGACACTATCCGACTATTGAATACATTGAATACTTAGGAAAAAAGAAATAATTTGGAGAAAAGACAAGCTTTATAAACCGAAATACCTATACTCACTATAAATAATGTACTTTAACGAAATAAAAGTATAAAAATCCCAATACTATAGACACTATGTACACTATATGAACCATATAATTAATATTTAAAGATATTCCATTAAATTACCATATCAACTTTGCTAACTCATTAACAACGAAAACTATATCTAACTGTAACATCGATACTTATAATTTGTCAATATTTATCATTTACAAAGTTTATAATATCATACAGATATCAGCTCAAACTATAGTTTGAGTGGTATACCTAAACAAACGTATATATACTTAAGTATACCATACATAATATCAAATCAAATAATAATATTACTCCATCATATATTGAAAAACATATACGATCAAACTTGTATATATATATATATATATATATATATATATATTGATAATATATAACCTTACCAACTAAAGATACATCACCACTTTTTCTGCCCCTCATTCACTGACCTGTTAAATACATGCATATAACATACCAAATACACACAACCACTCAATCATTACACCAATACCAAAACAACTAAGACATGACAAACCCATTACACTATAAATATAAACATATTATCATACTTAATAAGAATGATGGTCAGTATAACAACTAAAAACAAAATATACACCTGCCTTAACATATGAGTTCCCCAACGTAGTGTGGTGGGTTCTCTACTTTTCAATAACTATAGTTATAGTATGTATACACCCCATTGTAACTACATATTAAGTACATACAATATTAACTATTATATGTATGCAGATGATATCCAATTATATACATCTACTACTTTCAAAAATCACTCCCCAGATACCATCTCTAAAATAAATAAACTTACTTTCTGAACTAGACATTTATGTCAACATCTATTACGATTTAATAAGCTGAATGTATCAACATGTATGTTCTCCTTAACACACGTATAATTTCACTATATTTTACTCATATAAATAGCAAATACTGAAATAAATATGTATATATATATTTATTATAGATAAAAATATTGTATACATATAAATTTATATTATATTTATATAATATACTTATTGTATATACATATTGTATATATATATATATATATATATATATATATATATATATATTGTATATACATATTGTATATACATATTGTATATATATATTGTATATACATATTGTATATACATATTGTATATACATATTGTATATACATATTGTATATACATATTGTATATACATATTGTACATACATATTGTATATACATATTGTATATACATATTGTATATACATATTGTATATACATATTGTATATACATATTGTATATACATATTGTATATACATATTGTATATACATATTGTATATACATATTGTACATACATATTGTATATACATATTGTATATACATATTGTATATACATATTGTATATACATATTGTATATACATATTGTATATACATATTGTATATACATATTGTATATACATATTGTATATACATATTGTATATACATATTGTATATACATATTGTATATACATATTGTATATACATATTGTATATACGTATTGTATATACGTATTGTATACATATTGTATATACTTATTGTATACATATTGTATATACTTATTGTATACATATTGTATACATAGTATATATGTATAATGTTATAATTCTCTGATAGTTAGCTTATATACCACTTGATATGCGGCGATCAGAAAAGCAATTTAATTTCCGCCGTGTATTGTATCCTCACGCGCACACACACGCGCACACACACGCGCACAGTGTGCACCGCACGACGTGAGTGTATGCATGTTATTATTGAGAACATCTGCCGATTTGTAATACAATGCCTCCCCTATATTCACTATAGTGTATACACTCGTGCTACTACTGCTGCTACTGCTACTGCTACTGCTACTGCTACTGCTACTACTACTACTACTACTACTACTACTACTACTACTACTATTACTACTACTA
>OZ025239.1:126770072-126837572 GCA_964019155.1 Osedax fenrisi | reverse complement strand
TCATGACTCATTGATATACTGTGAGTGTTGATTGCGACGAATATTTATCTTTAATGCGCATTTTTATTAATAATTTACTTCCTTTTATTATCGAATATGGTTATTATAATGAATTAATTACGATTACAATTGTTTCGCTGTTGATATTTACTTTACAGCCTCTCTGGAATTGAATTGTTACGTTGTTTACTATGGTTACGATATAATAACACTTTCATTGTTAGTGCACCCTTATTCGCACCCTTCCACTTGCGTTTAATTGATTTACACTTTTAATCTGGTTACGTCGGTAGAATTGTAGCCACACCCATTACGTAATAAAGTATTCGGCTCGTACCGTTATCGCTGGCGACGCCCACTATCGAGTAGCCACGCCCACCGACTGTAAGCCACGCCCCCTGTAGGATGAAACTCAAACTTTACCTTTCTGGCGACAAATATACGTTATATAGCTCGCAGGTATTTCATTGCACGACGCCCGCCACACGAACTCTCGCCAGCGGACCCGATCTCACACACGCACACACACACGAACGAGTTCACTTTGTGACAACGCCCGCATCTCGCCTGTCGCATATCACTTCCACAGGACATCTCATGTAGTCATCATGTTGTCTATGCTAGATTTTACTACTGTCCATACACATAACATTCTAAATATCCAACAGACCTCCACACTTAAGGTTTGTCTCATTGCAATGAATATCTTCCTAAATAATCACCTGACTATCCTATATCTGTATATATATATATATATACATAGATATATATATGTATATATTAATATATATATATATATATAATAAATATAAATATTTATATATGTATATATATATATGTGTGTATACATTTATATGATGTTTTTGATATTATACAAATAATGACTTCAATATGTAACAAAGTATGCGAGCTACCCGCTATTGTGAATATTATGCATTGATGCATGACTGTGACTGGGTAAATTAGAGTTTTTATGATCCTATTGCCGAGTTAGTATGCATTGTTCTCTCTCCTTTCCACGCACACCATTAAAGTCTACTATACAGTATCAGTAGTAGTAGTAGTATGAAAAGCTTGCACGCAACTATGACTGTAAACTTGTTGCATGTTTCTCCGTAGAATATGGTTCTATTTGCATACAGCGATGTATGCGTGCTTATATTGTGCTTGTACACTGCCACACCTGCATTCCTCAAAGTAACGTTTATATATAGTTATATATGTATTAACTAATGCACGTGATTGTGTTTAAATAAAGTAATGTTACTTAATTACTTACCTCTATTTACATTTTTATATAAAATATTATACTATCCATTGTCTCTGTTTATTTATTTACCAACGACTTTAAATTCAAATTTACGCGGGAATATAAATTTCTTATTTTCCCAGCTTGTTTCAATCAATTCTTATCCGGAAGATAACGTTTTAGGCCACGCCCCTATTACCGCCTCCCCTCCATCTAATATACACACAATTACTCCTCTATAGTGTAATTAATGATGATGTTGGGGATTATGAAGTCATCAACTTTCACTGACTACTTATACTGGCAACTAAAGTAGTTATGTTGATACTACTACTACTACTACTACTACTACTACTACTACTACTACTACTACTACTACTACTACTACTACTACTACTACTACTACTACTACTACTACTACTACTACTACTACTACTACTACTACCACTACTACTACTACTACTACTAGACATACCACCAGTACCACCACTAGTAGTATCATTAATAAGTTCAACAGATGTCACCAGCATCACCTCTATACTAAAGTCAGTCTCTCGGTTACTGAGTAGGCTAATTATCGTTGTGTTACCATAGCAACCATATCATTACGTGTATCCTACGTATTAATTGCCATTCGCACCGCGCACACCCACTCTCGCACACCCGCACACGTGTGTGTTTATTGCTATTACGCAAGCACTAATCATGGTGACACTAAGCGTACACTCAGTGTGCCGTACAGTGTGTTGCCTGGCCACCCGTATGCCAGCCACAGTTTACATGTTATTACACTGAATTTATGATGATTAGATTCAGTAGTCGCCGCCTCATACCTATTGACTGAATGCTCGTGTCCGCATTGCTCGTGGTACCTCTGTGGTGATACATTACACTGATGCTTTATTACGTCACGCATACCTATACGATAGCATGCGTGTCGTGTGGGGGTATTGCTAGTGGTGTGGTGTGTGTGCGACCCGTACCGTGGGGAATACCGTATCTCCCAGGTGAATCACTGGGGAATTTGAACCCGAGCCATGTGTGCGGCGCTAGCAATTTCATTTCACTTGCTGCATCTTAAATACATCGAATGTAATAAGACCCGCATCACAGAAACGGATACGCCGCCCCCACTGAAACCAATACACTTTGCACACACTGTGAACGTTATTCTCTTATCTCGGCTGTTTTAAATAATAATACATTTACATGATTATCGTATGCATTAAAGCGATACTACCATGGTGGTATATGCCTGTAATGAACGACACAAACATACACACACACACACACAGTGCCGCCTAATTATAGCTGTATAGAAAACTATATCGATTATAATAATGTATGTAATGATGTTCTAATTACAACAAAGTACATTACCGGCTGCATTACCTGACATATTACCTGACATTCCTGTGTGTGTATGTGTACGTGTATATGTGAAGATGTTAACACCATCAATAACCCCCATATATTACGTATATAACTACTACTATGTATACCATATACCACGTAGTAAATATGTCGCTATACTTGTACAAACTATTTATTACGTATATCGAACATACTACTATATTAATATATATATATATATATATATATATATATATATATATATATATATATAACATTGTTGTGTATACTAATAAATATACATGTACTATGTGTGTAATTACAGGTATACAATTAAATAGTGCCTGTAGTAGTAGTAGTAGTAGTAGTAGTAGTAGTAGTATACTAATACTATTAGCGCCTTACTATAGCACACACATACATGCGTGGCGGCTACCCTACTGACTGTGTCACGTAATTCTCGCGCTAATCGCCGAGATTATTAATTAACATTACGTAATCACCTAGTCTGCCGGTTGCGTCACCATTATGCGCTAATCACCGCCTGCCTGCATTTTTCTACGTTATCGGTGACACACTCGTGACATCTGACACGCATACTTCCGCTCGTCACGCAGTATCCCCCTAGCGAGTAACTGTCGCATACTACTACTACCAAGGACATGTCCTTGCTACTACTACTACCAATGATATGTCCTTGCTATTACTACTACTAATGCATTGTCAAATATACACGTTATATTCACTCGGGAATTGTATACAATGATCTAGATACACGCCCACAATTCACCTCTATAACACTCATCTAGTAGTATAGTATACTACTACTATAGTATACTAATGCTGTTAGTAAACGTGTGTGTGGCTCGGTATCTAGGCCGTGGTACAATGCCGATGGCCTGACGGACCTAGAGAAGATCACGAACAGCATATCGAGATATCATTTCGATAAACAGCTAAATGATTCTGTAAACAATGCATTAGTGACGAACGCGCGCGTACACCAACGCACGCACGCACACCGACGCACGCACACACCTTTGTTCGTCGTTGTGCACGTTTACTACGGCAACCTTTTAGCGCTTTATATTAAATATTGATGAGGTGATTCGTTTAGCTGATGAACATACCACTACCACTAGCATCAATACTAGCATCAGTACTACCACCACCACCGTCAACGTAGCTGTCACCGTGGCTCCATTAGTTATGCTATGACAATGCAGTCGTCAACAATGCCCTGTGCTGTGTGTGTGTGTGTGTGTGTGTGTGTGTGTAATGTAGTGTATCGATCAATTGTTGTGTACTATAGTCACCCCCCCCCCACCCCACCCTATCGTTCACCCCATTCACCCCCCCCCACTCTGTCGGTCAGTACGCTTCAACGAGCACTCTACTGACTACGTTACGCAAGCATCACTCGGCAACCCTTGACCCTTATCTCCCACCCACTCCCTCCCTCTCTCTCTCTCTCTCTCTCTCTCACTCACTCACTCACTCACTCTCTCCTTATTGTTTCCTGTTTGCATGAGTTTATATTATCTTGTCGTATATATACCTATGTCCAATTATGTGACTCGCTCTCTGTCTAATTATGTGACTCGCTATATATATCATATATATCATATATACGTCTTACAATGTACAACGTACAACGTACATGTAAGTACATTGTACGCTTACACACACACGAACACACATACACACATACATAGCACTGTTACATGTTTCAACTACACCTGCATCACAGTGCAACAGTGTCGTATACAATAGCTGTGTATGCTGTTGTGTTTAGTGCTTTGTTACTACATTGCCACCCTGGCTTTATTACTACTTGATTTATGGTACCGCCCTATGTTACTCTCGCATATATAATGCACGTATATAATGCATATATATATTATATATATATATATATATATATATATATATATATGTATATATATATATATATGTATCCATTATATAAATTATATATATATATATATATATATATATATATATGTATATAATTTATATAACGAATATATACACACACTTATCTAGCTCAACTTAATTGTTATATATACACAATGGCGCCTATATTCACTAGTGTATTGTATTTAATAGGCTGATGGGGTTTAATTGTAGTTTGTGTGTGTGAGCGAGTCGCACAGTGTGTGTGTGTGTGTGTGCGCACTGGCCTATGTATGGTGTCGTATTGATATGTTATTCAATATTTGTAATCAATTTTATTTCTACATATATGACACATTTGCAATCTATAAATAATGTATATAAAGCAATACGTAAACATGCGTGTATGCCTCTCTCTCTATCCTCACACCACCACCAACACACCCACCTACACAGAGGAACTCTGACGGTCTGATACAGCAAACAGCCAACCAGCTAATACCTTGTTCTGCCGGACAACTACAACCCCTACAAGCTGCTGCCGCTGTTGCTGCAGCCCAGTGTGCCGCTGCACAACAAATAGCCCTACACTCCCCAGCTAATATAGTAGTACCCGGTCTGGCTCTTTCATGCGCTGACTTTGTTGACAACGCTAAAAAGGTTAGCCCCCACCCCCACCTATAGCATATGGACCTGTAGTTATACCCCTACACACAGTGTGTAGTACACACACACACACACACACACACACACACACACACCTGTCACTATACACACAAGCCTACACACACACCTTCACACAAGCCTACACCTGACTGTTTACTTTACCACTGCACATATATGTTAAGCAAATAAGTGCACATATATACCTATACACACAAACATACGTACACACATACGTACACACATACGCATATACATACGCATACACATACGCACGCACACTCTCACACACATACACTTAAACGTGATATATAATATATAATGTGTGTGTGTATATATATATATGTGATTATGAGAGTAGCTTTATTCTGTTTATAAAATAATTCATCTATAATGTAATTATAGAATTATATACATTATATACTAGTGACTACTCCACTCTGATCCACTGTCACCGGCGCTCTTTTTCTCTTGATGGATCACTATCTAAGATACTGTTGTCACCGCATCCGTTGTCATGGTGATTGATCTGTTACATAGTTACCGACATTACACTGTATGCCACCACCGCCACTACCACCGCTACCACCGCTGTCACCACCACCACTACTAGCACTGCATCATGTATGCATATATGTACATTTCAACTTGTTTATGTAAATTATAGCACACATATACACACTTTCTGATCACATATAAATCTTACTCTATATTTACTACTACTACTACTACTACTACTACTACTACTACTACTACTACTACTACTACTACTACTACTACTACTACTACTACTACTACTACTACTACTACTACTACTACTACTACTACTACTACTACTACTACTACTACTACTACTACTACTACTACTACTACTACTACTACTACTACTACTACTACTACTACTACTACTACTACTACTACTACTACTACTACTACTACTACTACTACTACTACTACTACTACTACTACTACTACTACTACTACTACTACTACTACTACTACTACTACTACTACTACTACTACTACTACTACTACTACTACTACTACTACTACTACTACTACTACTACTACTACTACTACTACTACTACTACTACTACTACTACTACTACTACTACTACTACTACTACTACTACTACTACTACTACTACTACTACTACTACTACTACTACTACTACTACTACTACTACTACTACTACTACTACTACTACTACTACTACTACTACTACTACTACTACTACTACTACTACTACTACTACTACTACTACTACTACTACTACTACTACTACCACTACCTATACCACTACTGCCCACCACACAGCCGAAACTAGATCAGATGTCTCCTACATTTGCTCATGGTGCAGCCTTAAGTCTGAACGCGGGTATTCAAGCTGCCCTAAACTCCCCTTCAGGACTACCCACATCACCGCCCCTGTCTCATTCACTCCTAACCGGTCAACTGAATGCTATGTCCCCGCAAGGACCTTTAGGACCCGGTCCCATGGGTCCAGGTGCTCTAGTACCCGGTTCTCTAGCTCCTGGAGGTATGGGTCCAGGCCCCTTAGGACCCGGCTCCTTAGCCCTACTAAACCAAATGCCCTCCACCGCTCTCGGCAAACCCAGTAAAGTTTTACACTTTAGAGGCGTTCCCACAGAAGTCACTGAAGGTGAAATAATACAATTAGGTCAACCTTTCGGCAAAATGACCAACCTGGTGTTGGCAAAGAAAAAGAATCAGGTTTGTTGTCTTACCCCATTACTCCCTTACCCCCTTACTTCCTTTGTTCTCTTATCTCTTACCTCACTATCATCAGCACAGGTATGTCTCATTAGTATTATGTTAAGCATTATGTTAATATATATATATATATATATGCCTACATACACAAATATACATGTAAAAACACATACAATTGTATACATATATATTTTATGGTTTGATTTTATGACTACTTCAATGAATAACAAACAATATAATGACTATTGTTATCAACTAGCTCATTATGTAATTCCTTCTGTAAATATACATGTATACACATATACACATACACACACACTTGCATACACATGCATACATATACCAACATTCAATGTGTCCTACATAATATGATCACATTACATTCATACTATGCATAACTATACATACATGTACACCTACACATACATACAGTAGTGTAGCTGCATATGAATGTACACATACATAAGTAACAGTTATACACAGTGTATAAACATGTGTACAAGCGCATGTGTACACACAACGGATTTATAGCTTATACTTACTAATGGCTCATGCATTATTCATGTATTCACTTCCTCCTTCTCCTCCTCTTCCTCCTCCTCCTCTTCCTCCTCTTCCTACTCTCTCTTTACAACTACTATTCTCTATGAAATCTCTTTATTCATCTTTGTAAGATATCATCTTTGTAAGATATCATCTTTGTATCCCCACCTCTACCACCACCTCCACCACCTCCTCCAACAGTATTAGCTCCACTCTTTTTCAAAATTATGAAAATATTGTTTTAACACCTGTACTGGCTTAGCTTATACAGTATCAACATATTACATATACATGTGTACAATTGAGCAACAGTTGTATGCAAGTTTGTGGTTAATAGTAGTGGTTAAAGATAGTTATTTGTATACATTATGAGTCATAGTGGCACAAACACACACTCATTCATTATTCTCTATAGGAATGTGTGAGTGTGTAAGGTAATTTATTGTATTTACACATATCTACACACACACACACACATATCCAGGTATTATAGAATAGCACTAGTGTTTAAGTAGTAGTAGTAGTAATAGTAGTAGTAGTAGTAGTAGTAGTAGTAGTAATAGTGGTAGTGGAAGTGGAAGGGGTAGGTGTAGGGGTAGTGGTAGTGGTAGTGGTAGTATATAACATGTTGTATAAAACAATGATGGATGGTACAATGATGGATGGTACAATGATCTAATAAACATATGTTATGATCCTCATGAGAATTATAATTTATATTGAACCAGATTATCAACTTTCTTGTTAAATATATATGTAAGTTTTTCATTCCAAATATCTTTGTGAAGTTGCTTTAATAGAGAGCAGGAAATGTATTGAAATTGTAATATAGAGGCATTTTTTATAATTTAAAATATCAGAGCAGAGGATAGAGACTTTATATTTGATAGAATACATGTATAGAGTAAATGGAAGCTATGATATATATGATGATGTAATGTAGTCAAAAGCAGCAATTCTAAAGGAAACTATTAAGTTACCAACAATTGATTATTTTCCAACACAATTTTACAATATACTTATTTATATTTTCAATAATTTTTCGTTTATTTTATCAGTAAGAGTAAAACATTTATATTTATTTCAATCACTATCATTACAAATACTTTCGAATATATATTAGATTATAAAGCTAAGTTTTTTAAGTATAGGTTTTTGTATTGCTATTGCTACCATCAACTTAATAGGCTATCATTGCACAGGAACATTTCTTATGTTGTTAAGTATTCTTTATTTGCTTTATTTGCAATGCACAGGAGACTCACTGCACAGTATAGTGTGACATGTGTAGGTTTGTTAGTGCCAGATTGGTATAGTATAGTATTACATTGTTTATATTTAAGGTTCTATATTGCTTGTGAATTTAAACTTAAAATTCGTTATAGTGTTAATTTTAATCTGCGAGAAGAAAATCAGTAAATATTTAATCAAGTTTAGGAGGAACTTATGATTTATGGTAGAATAATTTGCCTTCTGCTTTATTAGTATTTCAGATAGTTTTACAATTATGGTATTATTTTGGTGGGGATATGAAGTTTGCATTCATTCATACAAATCTATGATTATTACAATTCATCTAATAACATTAATATGGGTATTTATATGCCATTAACCATTTGCCACCCAGGATATTATAGTTACATGTCGCCCATTTCCGAGCCTTTGTTTTTTTTAAAATATGTATGCACGTTTTTATAAATGGAAATGTAAATATAAATATAAAAAATTGTCTATTACAAGTTATAATTTGTTGGTGGTGTATATAACATTGTTTATTAATCTGGAAACAAATTAGTAATTAATTAATTATTCAAAATATTATAATCAATTAAATAATAACAATTATAATTAATTCTTTAAAATAAAATAATTATATTTCAAACCTATTATATATACTAATATTTAGTATATGCATTTAGTCAAATAAAGTGGTAATAATATATAAACCAAAAATAAACTGAAGAAATTATATAAATTGAGTCATTATTGAATAATTTACACAAATAATATAAAATATTTAATCTATTATTAGATTTTTAAATTTAAAATAAAAAGTAACACTATAATTCTGTACTATCGGTGTGAATAATATTGTAACGTATACTTTCGTTAATTTTAATATTACTACGCATGTATTATTTATATAATTACTAAAACATTAGCCATAAATTTATTTCATTAAATAGTTACAACATAAATAATTATTTATTAATAAATTATAATTTAATTATAATTAATGTTAATATTTTTCTAACTTTTTATCAAATTTGAAATTTTGTAATGACATAAAATACTTGTTATCGAAAGAACTATTTATTACAATGATATTTACTTTAGTAACTATACACAATAAAATATTCAAGCTATTTTATATATTAAAATGAATTTATTATATAACACAATTGATATTAATTTTTCAATTTTAATTAATATAATTTATTATATTATATGATTAATTTTATTTCTAAAAAAAACATCATATAATGTTATATATTATACCAATAAACTTGAAAACTAAGATAGTGAAACTTATTTTTTTTTAAAATTATCATAAAGAAAAATGTCACTAATTGTAATTTTTCAACTGTAATTTTGATACAGTTAAATAATAAAATGGACTAATAGATAATGAGACTAATAAGATATGTAGTAGTATCATAAAAGTTGCTCAACAGAAATCAACATCTCAGCATTTTGTACACAACAGAAATCAACAGCTTGGACGCAAATGGTTAATGCATATAGAAGTATATATGTACTACACTTACCAGCAGTACTACTGGCTTCACAGTGTTAACCTTTATATCCGTGTCTGTATGTCCTTTAGTGTGTACTGTAGGCTAATCCTTATGCTTAATCCTTCATATCTTAGTGTATGATCTTACCCCTGTGTTGTGTGCATATTCAAGTGTATTTATGTGTTTATTCATAGACCTACATACATGTACAAAGCAACATATCCCCCCCCTATATTAATAAGCACATGTTTAATACACATATTAGTACATGTCTGTATACCTGTATATCTATATATAGCTGTACATTTACTTGTGGTTTGAATAAGCTTAGCTGATAGACTGTTGTATATATCAGTTGGTGTCATTCATTCAAGTTATTGTTATCATATGTGTGTCAGTGAAGCTTCTCTCTCTCTCTACCTCTACCTCTCTCTCTTTCCTCTCTCTATCTCTCTCTCTCTCTCTCTCTCTCTCTCTCTCTCTCTCTCTCTCTCTCTCTCTCTCTCTCTCTCTCTCTCTCTCTCTCTCTCTCTCTCTCTCTCTCTCTCTCTCTCTCTCTCTCTCTCTCTCTCTCTCTCTCTCTCCCCCTGTAACTCCACCATTGACCACTGGTAAGCAGTATGTGTCATATCTGTTATTACACTAGCAGCAGTATTAGCATGGTGATACATTGTACCCCTACACACACACACACAACACACAGTGTGTAGTGGCATAGAACCCAACCAGTAATTACTGGATCAGGTATAAATTAGCCCTCTTTCTCTGTATGCAGGTAAACACTGGCCTACATCTTCACCTCATCATCATCATCATCACCACCATCACCAGCCTCCTCTGCATACTTTACTAATCATGTATTATATAACCTAGATCCCATTGGAGTATTGCATCATCAACATCTACATAATACATCATATTTCTAAATGCTGCCATGTGTATAAGATTATAAATCATTATGTAATTAATAACAATATTTTCTACCCTGAATTGTAATAATGCATCATGTTACTATGCATGGTTTACCTTCACCTACTACTACTACTACTACTACTACTACTACTACTACTACTACTACTACTACTACTACTACTACTACTACTACTACTACTACTACTACTACTACTACTACTACTACTACTACTACTACTACTACTACTACTACTACTACTACTACTACTACTACTACTACTACTACTACTACTACTACTACTACTACTACTACTACTACTACTACTACTACTACTACTACTACTACTACTACTACTACTACTACTACTACTACTACTACTACTACTACTACTACTACTACTACTACTACTACTACTACTACTACTACTACTACTACTACTACTACTACTACTACTACTACTACTACTACTACTACTACTACTACTACTACTACTACTACTACTACTACTACTACTACTACTACTACTACTACTACTACTACTACTACTACTACTACTACTACTACTACTACTACTACTACTACTACTACTACTACTACTACTACTACTACTACTACTACTACTACTACTACTACTACTACTACTACTACTACTACTACTACTACTACTACTACTACTACTACTACCTCTATAGGCTCTATTGGAGATGGCTGATATATCAGCAGCCCAGCAAATGGCCTCCTATTTTGGGGAACATCCTCCATTAATTAGAGGTCGGGTTGTCTACATCCAATACTCTAACCATGAGGAGCTCAAGGTTGAAGCATCACAACAGGTACCACTACTAGTACTGCCACCTATAGTCTCTATTCTTACCCTATCTCTCTCTCTCTCTATACATGTGTGTATATCATATGTGTAGCAGATATGTCTCTATAGCATTGTTCGGATCAACTAAACCATTGTTATATCATTGTTTATTGCTATTTTGTGACCATCACACATACCCACAACCACACACACACACATACCCACACAAGCTAATATAATGCCTGTATATTTAATGTCACACTGCTAACCTTATTATATAATATTACATATTATGTAGTCTAGAAATAACATACACATTAGCCATAGGTCTACACTATCACACTACCAATATCTACCTATATGTCATTGTACATTTAATTATGACAATAGACATACCCTGACAAACTTGTTTATATTATTAGTGATCTATATATATATACATATATATATATATATATATAGTACATATATTATATAATTATATGTATACACATATTTATGTTTATGATATATAGTGTATACTATAAATTATAGTCTATACTATATTATTTATTATTTAGATGCACTATCATATTTCATAGTTGCATAGTAATCATTATAAGCAATGCTATTTGTTTGCTAATAGATTAGCTAATATGCCTCCATGGTTATAGCTGTTTATCACACCATACATGCATTGATGTATTCAATCTATTATTTATAAATGTCTGCTAATTCTGTATGTGTGCATGCATGCTCTGTTGCTCTATCCCTTACCACTTTTGCATTATCACTTATATATATATATATATATGACTAATGTTTATAAATAATATTGTTTACTATATACTGCTCAACTGGCACCAGTGCAATTGTTTACATTATATAATACAGGCGAATTGGCTCAATTGAACCCCACCCTACTATACTAGTGCTAACTCTTACCACTAGGCGGCTCTGGCTGTGACGCAGAACAACCTCAGTGATGAACCCAGGACTGTGCTTCGAGTTATCATTGAACAAATGCTGTATCCCGTCACCATTGAAATCTTGAAACAGGTGAATAACTTTACAGAGCAATACTTTGACATAGATATATGTGTGTGTGTGTATGATGGTGGTGGATGCTTAGTTATTTAGTGTGTTTTTACATGTTCTATAGCAATTATTAGCTGATTATTTAGTACATTCTACAAATCATATTATTTATGTGTAGTATTGTATGACACATGTATTAACAACAACCATTAATCATGCATTGTATACTTGTATAATTTGTAATCTTTATTTTATAGTTTCACATATTTTATTTTATTTTCATTTATTTTATAGTTTTATATTTTCTTATATATATGAATGAATGAATGTTTATTTAGACACAAAAATAATGTTAAATCTTCTCTATTGAATACAAAAAAATAAAAATAAGAAAATATACAAAAAAAATATAAATCAGTTGAAAATAATAAAATTAATTTTTACAAATTAATAACAATACATTAGATTTAAAATACGAATAATTTACATTAGTTCTTAAAGGTACCAGTAACGCATTCCATAGATCGGCTGCAGCTATACTGAAATATCGTTTATCATACCTGGATAGCTTGTGTTTCCTCTTTAGTAATAGCCGAGTAGAAGAGTTTCGTAAAACTCTCTTGTAAACTCTAAATTGTAGGAGGTCATTCAAATAACTCGAAAGACGATTTTTCAGTACCTTAAAAATAGTTTTAAATAGCTAAAGATAGATCTCTGATAAATATTTAACCATTTTGATTTAACTAACTGATAATTGACTGATTTATGGTCATATAATTTTACACGATGTCAAACTCTTATCCATGATCTATGATTCTATCTAAGGATTTAGTAGAAGTAGCAGGAAGGCCATAATATAAAGAACAACAATAATTTATACGTGACATAATTAATGATTCTATTAATATTTAGAAAATCTAAAAGGTGAGAATTTCCTTATTGATCGGATCTTATATAATTGATAATTAGTTGATTTATACACATTAGCTATCTGATCGGAGAAATTTAGGTTATCATCGAAAATAAGGTTTTTAACATTATTGCAAGGAAAAATACATTAATAAAATATGATGATTTATTTATATCTATGATATAATAAAGATATGTATTAGTAATCGTAATTTTCAAATATTTCAAAGTTCTCGAGTAATCTCGAAGTTCAAATATTGAATATATAATCCTCGAGAAGATGAAGTATTTTTCACATAATACATATTTTGAACAATTAATAATTTTAGGTTATATGATATTTATATATATTTTATATATTGATGAAACAATGACATAAATTATAAAGTGATAAATTATTAAAATAGATGAAATACATTTATTTACAATATTTGTTGTTGACAATATTTATACTTAAATAATATAAAATAGATATTTGAGATATTCAAATATATCACTTAAATACATAACAAAAACTAAATACCCAGAACCCAGCATTATATATTTCAAACTTTAATATATATATTATATATGTAAATTACAATCTATCAAATTCATTAAACACTATTTAATGTTTTCTATTTCAGCTAATACAATAGATATATAATATTGTAATTCACAAGCGTTTCATATTACCAAGATGGTTGCTTATCATCCTTGATATTATACAGCTAGTATTATAACCTAGATAGTGGTGTATGATTGTATATATATATATTAAGTGTATATGAATATATGTGATACAATTTCAATAATATAGATTTTAATGTTATAATAGAATTTTGAAATAATTTTTAGTATATATTTTATTGATACATTTTTTGTATATGGTTATTATATAATAATATATATAAAATATAAATTTACTATTTCTAAGCATTGATTTTATAAATACTAAAAATTAAATATATATACATATATATATTATAATTAACTAATAACCATAACTATTGTAAAATAATATTAGTTTAACAATATATTAATTCATTTATATATTCTTAATTATGTTAATAGAATATATTGTTTAAATTAATTAAATGATTTTATTATTAAAGGGGTTTCACACCAACGCAAACTCAATTATTAACTCTAATAATTAGGTGTAAAACCTTTTACTAAGATTTAAATAATATAGTTAAACTTTAACCTCTAATAATTAGTTAATAATTGCGTTTGAGTTGGTGTGAAACCCCTTTTAAACACATTTTTATAATTAAATTATTTGAAAAATGATTAATAATTAATAAGTTTTAAAAATATGAATTTATTTCAAAATTTCTCTATTCTGTCATGATATTGTTTTACTATTTATAACTTCCTTTATTTATAGCAATTTATTCATTGAACATATGATATTATTTGATTATATAATATTGATATTATATACATAGGTAACAATTCACATGCTAATTTTATTTGTTATTCAATTCCAGGTAATAAGCATAAAGGATAGCATTACATAACAAATAATTGATTTATTTTTAAAATGATTAATTCTTAATAGGAAATCGATAAGTAAAAAATAGTAAATAAAATCTATTTCCTGTGTAATATTTTATATTAACATGTTTCTAGCATACTTGATATAATAAATATATGTAAATTTATATATATGTATGAAATAAAAAACTAAAGTGACAACATTCATGATTTATTGAATATCTGCTTCATTTGTAATTTACACATGAGAATGATTAAGGTGAACACATACATACACACTGTAATGTATAGTGCTATATAGTGTTGCCTTCATGCTATAGTTGTAAAGGCCTTTATCTTGCCTGTGATATCATACACCTTCTCTCATGCCTTTATGAATAGATTTTGTAGTGTTTGCCACTAGATAATGATACTACTGGTGTTTAGATATATGGCAGTCTTTGTGTCTGCCTATGTGTTGCTACCTTTGCTTGATGTAATCATTATTGAACATATCTGATATTAATCTATAAACATTCCTGTATATACATCAGTTATACCACTCTAAGCACCCTTGTTTACATGTTTGTTTCACAAGTGTATAAGTGCCTCACCTGTATATGCATGTATTAGTATACTGGTATATTCCACTATTATATATAGATATATTCACTATAAAAACATTCTGTATATATTACTAATGTATATGTACAATGTAGTGATTTGATATTTAAAAATCTACTATTACGCATGGCTTAATTATGTTCATTTTATAGCATTTCTTTACAATATTAGATTACCATAATATGAATCTAATTATTAAAATTAATTAAATACATTGCTAATTACCTGATTATGCCACGCCCATTCGCATTGCCACGCCCCCTCGATTGAACCAATTGATTAGACCACGCCCACTTATGCTCTACTTATGAAATAACTTGATCACATTCATCAGGGACCTCATCAGGGAAATCATCCTAATGCACATACACATGCAAGCATGTATATACCCACACACACACCTACATATGCTTAGCACTATGACTTATATTGGATATGGCAATGTGTGATTGATTCATATATGTATACCTGTGATATATAATTGATAGTTATCGTATTGTATGTACAGTAATTATATATATATATATATTTATATACCTATATATTTATATATATATACCTACATATCTCTCTATCTCAATATTTATATATATATTTATATATATATATATTTGTGTATGTATGCATATTATATATTGTATAAGTATATATATTTAAATATATTAATTTGTGTATAATTATATATATATATATATATATATATATATATATATATATATGTATAATATTGAAATACAGACCTCTTATATATATATATAATGTGCATATTGTAATGTTTCTAATGATGTGGCCAGGTATTCTCCAAGTATGGAACTGTATTGAAGATAGTGACATTCAATAAGAACAGTTAGTAACCTCCTCTATGTTGTATCACTTCATTGTGTTGTATATGTAGATGTATGCTAATTAGATGAAAGCGTGTGGTTTTGATTTTAACCTGAGTGATATGAAAATATGAATTTATAAAATATTTAATTAAATTTCAAAAAATGTATAATAATATAGGTTTATCTTATTTTATATATTATTTATTCATTTATATTATAAAGTACATTTTTAGTATAAGTAATATTGCTATTTCATTATATGTTATCAAGTGCATATAATCAACAGAAGTATTATCTCAGAACTTTTTTACAACAAATATAAATAAATACTAATTTTCCATATAACTAATTTTCCATGAGTATAATTATGTGATATATATTAATATATATATATATATATATATATATATATATATATATATATATATATATAATAATAATATATATAATAATATATATATATATATATATAATACAATTTATAAATAAAATTCATGTATATATTTTTCAAATGTAAAACTTTAAAAATTAAATAATTTAAAAAATTATTTGAAATTATATTTATTATATATTATTATATCGAAAATTTAATATGTTATCATTTGTTATATGAATATTATAAAATAATTATTTACCCAATTCAATATTTGAATTAATTAATATTTATTTATTTTTCACTGTGATTTTATTGTAAGCCTTTATTTGATAAAGAGTTTATATAGATCTACTTTATCTATAAATTATATAAAAATATACATACTATGTATATGAAGTCATAAAATGTACATTTAATATGCACCTGTTAACATGTTGTATAAACCATCTATTATTTAACTAGGCTGCTACAGTGCCTATACATTACATTGTAATACAATATATAAACAAACTTTAATTAAATATTTAACTTATATAAATCATGTGTTCCTTTAATACTCTAAGTATATATATATATTTATATATATATATATATTTATATATATATGTATATATATATATATGTATGTATATATATATGTATAAGTCTATGTATAAATCTATGTATGGAACCTAAATATGGAATGTGATATCGTAGTGAGAGAAAACAGAGCTACTCTAGTCTATGATTAGTGGGATGTTCACCTATTTCTCGCTCTTTCTCACCGTTTCTCACCGTTATTTAATACATACATACATATATGTTCGCATCACATTGATTTACGAATAGAAGCAATTACATCATTGATACTAATATTTATTAGATTTACTGGCGCGGTTTGTTTATGTTTAATGCGCGCGAGCCTATACATAAGTTAACCATGTGATTAATCACCCCCCTACCCTACCCCACCCCTATCGCTTCAGATTCATTCCAAGCCCTGATCGAGTATGCAGATTCGATTGCAGCGCAAACTACTAAACTGGTTACTATCGGCGTTCATTGTAGCCACCTCACCCGACTTAACGCCCCCCCCCCCACATTCTACAGTCTTTGAATGGTCAGAACATCTATAACGGCTGCTGTACACTGCGAGTGGACTTCTCAAAGCTGTCCTCTCTGAATGTGAAGTTTAACAATGAGAAGAGCCGAGATTACACTAACCCTCACCTTCCTGGCTGCGATATCAACCTCATGAATCCGGTTTGCCCTTAGAGCTCGACCTTGAACTTGACCTATGACACACCCTATATAATACGACCCCCGAGTGGGTATATTTGAATTAAAATTGTAAACAATATATAAAGTGTTTGTGTGAATTCATAATTATTGATACAGACGATTTACAAATATCTTATTAAAAATTGAATTCAGGCATTAATTCATAATTGTTATAATTGTTGTAATTGTAAATACATTTCTTCCACATAAATAAATTGTATTATATACATTATTTATAAATAGTATATTACAGAGTGAAACTGTTACCAATACTCTACCCCACCCTATAGATGAGTCTCGGAAATTTAACTCCTCTGAATCCCGTTGGAGATATGATACCTCTACCTCATATTCAGATGCCACCTGCATTTCCTACTGGACCAGGTTACTGCTACGACACTCTCTAGAAACAACAATACATTCTCATTAATTATAGAATATTCATTACATAATATAATCAACAATTTTAATTTCAAAATTACATAATTTGAAACAAATGAATATTTATAATACATAGAAGAATTTCATGTAAACGTTATATTTCTGCTATAAAATTTATTTTATATTTAGTATAAGTATCTTTTATAAACCTAAATTTAAAAATAATTATAAAATATAAATAATATTTATATTATATTTGTATAACTTTACAAAAATATTATATATATAAAATAATTAAAATGTACATAACATTTCCTTAATAATTAAAATATATCTAAAAAGAATAGGGTGTTGCACAGTTCATGCAATTTGAATAATTTACATGTATAAAGATAGGAAATTAAATGGTCTATTCAAAATTACATTATCAGAAATCTATTCATAGAATCTGACTACTTATTATTGTATTATGTTTACAATACATATTCTTATAATGTAATAACATCATATTTAATAATATACAATATAATATATATATATAAATAGACATAATATAATATTCTTTATTTTTGTAATATTTCTATAGAATTTCTATTTTTATAACCATTACTAATTATATTAAAAAATGTAACATTATTTCACTCTTTATATATATGTCCTATACATTTAGTAAAAAAAGTAGTATGATAACTATAATTGTTTTCAACATTTTCATTTATTCACCTAGGTAGTGTAAAATAATTATAAGTAAAAATATTTAGTGAACCAAAGTAAAAAATTTAAAAATTATAAAAACAAATATAACTACCATTAATTTCAAATAAAACTTATACTTAGACTACTAACTATAAATGTAAATCAAAATAACTTAAATTGTTAAATTTATATTGAAAAATATAAAATAGAATGACATATAGAGAAAATCATATTAAATGATTACAGCTATTTCATTGGTTTATAATATCACATGATACAATGATAATGGTAATAATGATATAAATATATACAATAAATGATATGGTTTTTAAATTATTAAAATCTTCAATATATAAGTTGTAATATATCATAAAATAAGATTTACAAAATAGGAATTTAGATTATAATTATATATATATATAAATAACTATTTATTTTACATGATGTGTTAAGAAGATGGTTTTATGCTATTTATAGATCGATTTCAATTATAATTTGTTGACAGATTCTAAATAACATATAATAAATTAATATTATTGAATAGATTATTTTATTTTATTTTGGTAATTTTTGCATATTTTCACTACGCCCCATTACAAAATTAATTCACAAATATAAGTCTTAAATATTATTTTATAAATATGTACTTTTCCCTATATTTTACATATAAATGCATAAATACATTAACATATAACCATAAACAAAATCTCAACATAAACCCTAAGTTGATGAAAAAAACAATGTATTATTTAATAAAGAAATGTATATAACATTGATGCCCTCTATTTCAGGTACCCCTAATGCCTTATTCCCCGTCGGTGCTACCCCATTTGGTCCATTAGCCCCACCCCCTTTCCATGGTTCTCCTAATGGGGCTAGTGCAGCCCCACAGGCTACAGCCGGAGCCCTCACCCCTTTTGAAGTGGCTGCCGTTACCGCTACTGCCAATGGTTAACTATATCTATAGTATAGTTATAGTAGGGCTAATGTAGGGCTATAGTAGTGCTATAGTATAGTTATAGTAGGGCTATAGTAGGGCTATGGTAGTGATATAGTAAGCCTATAGTAAGGCTAATGTAGGGCTATAGTAGTGATATAATAGAGCTATAATTGAGTGTGTGAGATGTCACCCTAAACCATATATAATGTTTAATCACAAATGCCGATAACATTATTCACATATGCACTTATTATAACACAACTACATTATAATCTATCTAATTAAAACTATTTATTTCACAGGTTTTCCTCAATTACCAGGTTTAGTATGTATTTTATATATATATTTAATCATATATCATTATATTATTATTAGAACATTTATGTTGTTGTCTGGGAGTATATTTTTTAATTAGCAAACAATAGATAACAATATACAATATAGTATACACATGCATCACTGAATTGTATACATTTCAGTGTAACACAATAAAAAGTTATTATAGATAAGAGAAAATATCCTGTACTCTGTTAGTTATTAATAATGTTAAACTTAACTAAATTCCCGCTCATTACAGGAGGCCCCATGAACTTTGGTCCACTAAATCAAGCGCTACGGTTCCCGATCCCCTGTAGCCCTGTTCTGCTGATCTCTGGCCTAAATGAGGAGGTGAAGTAATAACCTATTTTCTCAGTTTCCCTACATCATCTCGCTTGTTTCATCTCTTTAACGATGACCTCATTTAAGCTTCCTCTATTGGCCAGTCGTGGCTATTCATTTAACATTTTCATTTTCAATCTTTTCGTTAAATGTATATACATATATTTATGGACTCTAATTTGTACATATCTACGGACTTAAGTCTACTTTGTATATTACTTTATCCAAGTATATAATGTTACTAGCTTTTGTTATCTATCTATGTATTTCCCAGATTCACATACGTTTAACCATCAACATACAAACACTCCTATATCCATTATTATTATCATACTATTTGCTATCCCTATGTATTTAACCTTACATACCAGAATAATCTACAACAATCTCTATTCTTCCCTATCCCTCCTGTGCTTGTCCATTTCGCTGTCGTGAAAACTGAAATACTCGGATTTGAAACACTATCACTACCACTACTAGACTGTGACTCCTGATTCTCTGTTCATGCTTTTTGGTACGTTATATATCGTGTGATAAGCGCGGCGCTACCCTTCCTTCCTTCCTTCCTTCCTTCCACCTCTCTCTATCTCTCCTCTCTCTCTATTTCAGTGCAGCTAGCGCCCCCTGGTCACCGCACTTTTCACTGATTTCTCACTGGGTGGCGCTGGTGGTACTACCTAACCGTTTCGCGATTTCTCTCTCTCTCGCGCGCTCTGCGTTGGCAACGGTTGCTACTACGTGTTAGCCCCGCCCCTTTACATTAGCCACGCCCCCTTTCTGTAGGCGTTTACGGTGACGTGTTGCGCGTGAAGATTCTCTTTAACAAGAAGGACACCGCCCTCATTCAATTTAGCACGGCGCATCAGGCTCAAGTGGGTAAGTATTCTAGTTGTTGACCTAGTAACCTAGTGACCTACTTTAATGCATGACTTTCACTCGCAGCCATGCAACATTTGGACCGACTGAAACTCTGGGGTAAGATGATTAAGTGTGCGCATTCTAAACATGTTGAAGTACAGCTCCCTCGTGAAGGACAATCGGTTAGAATTGCATGTCCTTTATCATTATCATCATCATCATCATCATTATCATCATTATCATCATTATCAAAATCATCATCATCATCATTTTCATCATCATTATCAAAATCATCATCATCATCATTTTCACTATAATATTCACTATACTATAATAGTAGAATGTATTGTTGTTGTTTCCAATACCCCTATACCCTAGCTAACACCCCTATACCCTAGCTAACACCCCTATACCCTAGCTAACACCCCTATACCCTAGCTAACACCCCTATATCCTAGCTAACACCCCTATACCCTAGCTAACACCCCTATACCCTAGCTAACACCCCTATACCCTAGCTAACACCCCTATACCCTAGCTAACACCCCTATACCCTAGCTAACACCCCTATATCCTAGCTAACACCCCTATACCCTAGCTAACACCCCTATACCCTAGCTAACACCCCTATACCCTAGCTAACACCCCTATACCCTAGCTAACACCCCTATACCCTAGCTAACACCCCTATACCCTAGCTAACACCCCTATACCCTAGCTAACACCCCTATATCCTAGCTAACACCCCTATACCCTAGCTAACACCCCTATACCCTAGCTAACACCCCTATACCCTAGCTAACACCCCTATACCCTAGCTAACACCCCTATACCCTAGCTAACACCCCTATATCCTAGCTAACACCCCTATACCCTAGCTAACACCCCTATACCCTAGATAACACCCCTATACCCTAGCTAACACCCCTATACCCTAGCTAACACCCCTATACCCTAGCTAACACCCCTATACCCTAGCTAACACCCCTATACCCTAGCTAACACCCCTATACCCTAGCTAACACCCCTATACCATAGCTAACACCCCTATACCCTAGCTAACACCCCTATACCCTAGCTAACACCCCTATACCCTAGCGAACACCCCTATATCCTAGCTAACACCCCTATACCCTAGCTAACACCCCTATACCCTAGCTAACACCCCTATACCCTAGATAACACCCCTATACCCTAGCTAACACCCCTATACCCTAGCTAATACCCCTATACCCTAGCTAACACCCCTATACCCCATTACAGGATGCCGGACTTACTAAAGATTACAGTCAGTCTCCTCTGCATCGCTTTAAGAAACCCAACTCTAAGAACCATCACAACATATTCCCCCCGTCGGCAACCCTACACCTATCCAATATTCCGTTAGCCCCCATCAACCTCCTATCTTCTCTAGCGAACAGTGTTGTATAGTGCTGGTAGTGCTCTTTGATGTGTGCAAAGTGTTAACATATAGTGGCTGAACATGTTCTAATACGCTTAAATGTGTATAAAGTTGAAGTATTATTTATATAGTACATGACGAGAGCTAGTGGATTAGATGTACTGCTACTACTGCTACTGTCTCACTAATGCAATACCACTCCTCACTAATGCAATACCACTCCTCACTAATGCAATACCACTCCTCACTAATGCAATACCACTCCTCACTAATGCAATACCACTCCTCACTAATGCAATACCACTCCTCACTAATGCAATACATCTCCTCACTAATGCAATACCACTCCTCACTAATGCAATACCACTCCTCACTAATGCAATACATCTCCTCACTAATGCAATACCACTCCTCACTAATGCAATACCACTCCTCACTAATGCAATACCACTCCTCACTAATGCAATACCACTCCTCACTAATGCAATACCTCTCCTCTCTAATGCAATACCTCTCCTCTCTAATGCAATACATCTCCTCACTAATGCAATACCACTCCTCACTAATGCAATACCTCTCCTCACTAATGCAATACCACTCCTCACTAATGCAATACATCTCCTCACTAATGCAATACCACTCCTCACTAATGCAATACCTCTCCTCTCTAATGCAATACATCTCCTCACTAATGCAATACCACTCCTCACTAATGCAATACCACTCCTCACTAATGCAATACCACTCCTCACTAATGCAATACCACTCCTCACTAATGCAATACCACTCCTCACTAATGCAATACATCTCCTCACTAATGCAATACCACTCCTCACTAATGCAATACCACTCCTCACTAATGCAATACATCTCCTCACTAATGCAATACCACTCCTCACTAATGCAATACCACTCCTCACTAATGCAATACCACTCCTCACTAATGCAATACCACTCCTCACTAATGCAATACCTCTCCTCTCTAATGCAATACCTCTCCTCTCTAATGCAATACATCTCCTCACTAATGCAATACCACTCCTCACTAATGCAATACCTCTCCTCACTAATGCAATACCACTCCTCACTAATGCAATACATCTCCTCACTAATGCAATACCACTCCTCACTAATGCAATACCTCTCCTCTCTAATGCAATACATCTCCTCACTAATGCAATACCACTCCTCACTAATGCAATACCACTCCTCACTAATGCAATACCACTCCTCACTAATGCAATACCACTCCTCACTAATGCAATACCTCTCCTCACTAATGCAATACCTCTCCTCTCTAATGCAATACATCTCCTCACTAATGCAATACCACTCCTCACTAATGCAATACCTCTCCTCACTAATGCAATACCACTCCTCACTAATGCAATACCACTCCTCACTAATGCAATACCTCTCCTCACTAATGCAATACCACTCCTCACTAATGCAATACCTCTCCTCACTAATGCAATACCTCTCCTCTCTAATGCAATACCTCTCCTCTCTAATGCAATACCACTCCTCACTAATGCAATACATCTCCTCAGTTCTACAACCAATGAAGAGTACCTGTTGAAGTTATTTGAAAGCCACGGAAATGTGATTGCCTTTAAGTTCTTCCAGTTAGTATGTATACATATATGTGTGTATGTGTGTGTGTGTGTGCGTGTGTCTATGATCCATTAGGTATAGTTGATTACATTCACTTGCCACTTTCTACAGGAGAGATCATCGTATGGCGTTAGTGCAGATGGGCTCAATAGAAGAAGCTGTATTCGCTCTAATGGTTAGATACATATGCATTACTAAGTAAAGGGCATTACATAATATTATATTGATGTTTAACGATGTATACTTTATTTCTCAGGCTCTTCACAATTCGCAACTCGCTGAAACTGCACACCTGCGCGTTTCTTTCTCCAAGTCGACGATAAACTCTGCAATGGAAGCCCTTAAGATGTGATTCACACACACACACACACACACACCAACACAACTGTACATATTGTATTATATCTCCTATACCGCACACACACCCGCACACATACACACACACACACACACATGCACATCTATTTCATTAATCATTTGACTACTTAAAAGCGAACGAATTCCCTCCACTTTGCATACTCCATGATAGATATTGAATACCACATTGATTATACCACATTGATTATACCACATTGAATATACATTGAATATATATATATGTTTACATTGAACCATTAAATCTCAGGCGATAGACCCCTGTGTATCCTTAGCTGTATGAATATTATGTAATATATGACATAATGTTACATTAGTTAACTCATCATTATATCATTATTAATTGGTTATTTATCGAAAACGATTACAGCTATGATTTATATTGTTACTTCATATGTGTTTTTATAAAATCATATTTATTAGATTATTATTTTTATATCATTAATTATCATCATATAAGTGATCACTGTATCAAACATTCAAATAATAAAGTTACTGCTACAATATTCGTTGTTGTAATGTTATATAACATTGTTATGTAACTATGTAAATTACAATAAGTTAATACTATTTTTAAATGATACCAATATATCCTAATTTTATATTTGATATTTGAAACTCCTTTATGTTATGTTCCATATTGAATTGTTTTTTATATATTGATATTATTTTTTAATAAATTATTCTGATTTAATGTCTTTATTTTTATAATTAAAAATTTATATTATGTATTTAAAAGTTTTCGATAAGCTAAAATATTGAAATATAGATCTTGAGAAATTGAAATATTATAATATATAATAATTTTAGTTCTCGAGATTTTCAAATATAATTCTTGAGAAAAAAAATTAATTTATAAATACATTAAATCTAAGTTTTAATTCATGCAAGTTATATGTTGAGAAAGTAATAATTCATTAAAATCAATTAAAATAGAATCAATATCAATCTGTATCTCATCGAGAGGTTGTACATTGTAGTGTATGGCACTTTGCTATCAAGTCCTAACCTACTCAAATATAATATGTATTGATATTTAAAATCTAAATCCATAGATGTCACAATCTATTTCGACGAAAATCCTACTGTTTTAATATTGACATATATAATAACCAATCCATGTCACTGATACCATTTGTTAATTTATCGATAAAAGTACCATTTGTGTCAATCTTTTTTATTTGCATTGAGTGCCTCAATTGCTTATCTATTTTCTTTATGTCGATATATCAATATAGTTTAGTATACTAAACGAAGCATATATGCTTCTCTTATTCAAGTATATAATTGTGAAAGAAACCCAATGTAGTTATTATAATAGTTTATTTGAAATAGTTTTATATTTAATTATTAAATATATATATATATATATTTTAAAAACATATTTACGGCTTTAAGCCAGAAGTAGCTTACATTTGTTCTCATAAATATGATACAATTGTATCATCTGTTAGTTAATGATGATATTGCTAACATTACAAATATACTATGTTGACTAAATGATAAGAAGTTGCAAACATTGAGATAAAGCAATGTTTAGTAAACATTATTCCCCATTATGATGTTCTACTGAATTAATTTACATTTCTTTTAAAATAAAATAAAATATTTAATTAATAACTTGTAATTATATATAAATATTTTAATTCCAGGTTACCTGTACTATGTCAAATTATTATAAGTTTATTCATCTATGATATGATTAAATTTAACTAACAGAACACTAATAATCATTATAAAGTGAAATAGCTATTGGTGTATATGCACTAGTTTTTTTATTCGCAAAGCATTCAAATTTACAACGTTGTAAATACGCTATTTGCATACCATTTTTACACCTACTTTGGTTTCTTGGGAGTATATTTTTATTTCTATATGTAAACTTTATATAATTAACACAAATATTTAATTAGAATAACTATTATTTAAGAGTGAATAAGTCACCAATATATATATATATATATTTAACATTTAATTACATAATTTATATGTGGATAAATTAGATGGTATAAGAAAGTATAAGATATTTATTATGTATTTTATATTTATATTGTATGTTATAAAATCTCACATGTCTTTAGGATATATTATATAATTATTAATTATTAATACATATTGAATATATATTACACAACATTAACTTTTAAGAAACAATAGAAATGTATTCATACATTATGTTTGTCCTATCAACTCTTTATATTTGTCCTTATAAGTATACTTCATAACAGATACACTTATATGTTGTATTAATCGTTCCACTTAACCCCCGTTACATTCTTAGCGTATATATATATATATACGTAGGTATACCCACTGTACGGCGTACATTAACATGGCGTATTGGCGACTCCACCTTTCTCTATTGATTTCTGTATAACATATAAGTACAGCTTATAATAATTGATAGTAGATTTTCCTATTTAGTCTTCCTTCCCTTTTTTTCTTCTGAAACTTGTAGTTATCTCTTTCGCAGGTGTATTTTGCAGTGTATTACAATAGGCAAATGATTTGATATTGGAAATATCCCTAGTAGAATATACAATTTTCAATTAATTATTAAGTAACCTATTTCAATTTGAACTTTATGTACCAATACTATTATTATTATGAATATTATCATGTTAAACTAGGATTCAAATAGTAGTTAAATACGATACTTATAAATATCAGCATTATGAACTTTAATAGAGTAGGAGAAATAAATAAATAAAATTATTGTTTCCGATAATACTATTTAAATACTATCATTGTTAGTCTATCAACAAAGTATATTAAAAAGTTATAATATTATTGAATAATTATTATAATGAAGTTTAAACTTAATTTCTATAATGTATTAATGTGGGATTTTACTACAAATAATTAGGGAATAACATAATTTTAAAAATAGCACTACATTTTTTCTATTAAAGTAGGGGTTAGGTTTATATTTTATTCTACATATATTATATAAATTAATAATATTATATACATCTCCTAACTTAGAATACATTAAAACATAATTTAATTCACTTGTTTAAAATATAATAATAAGATAATCAAATATCCTGCTGTTTATTATATTATAATTAATTATAGTAATTAATATAGGGATTTATGTTTTTATTCTTACGCATGAATTGAGGAAAGAAGGTATTAGTAATGATACATTGAATACATTTGTATTGGAAGAGTCGAGATATAGTATATTAAAGAAAATGCAATTATGGAGTGAATTGAATATTTGTTGGGAGACGATCAAAAAGGACGAGTTGAGAGTTATAGGTTACATTTGAAATATGAGTTAATAATATATATATATATATATATTCAATATAATATATTATTGGTATTTGTGGGTTATTTGGTTTAATTGGTTTAGTTACTATCTGCTTGTTTTTTCTAGCCGCATTACATCCCAAAATTAGCCTATATAAATTTATTTAACATTTAAAATTTAACCTTTGCTACTCAACTTGTCCTTTTTGATCGTAACCCTTTGATTAATACATGCATTGGGGGCCATGGCACCTGGGAAATCATAAAAAGGATACGTTGTAGCCTACAACTTGTAGGGAGGATAAATGTATTTTTTTATTTATATATTAGAATATATTCTAATATATCACTATAGTGATGAGATAGGTTTTACAATGAGTTAACTATAATAGAGTGATAGACCTCTAGATATATATATCTGGCATATATGCTTATAACTTAAAGAATATTTGATAACAAATATAGAAATTATATATATCATTTCTATATTTGTTATCAAATATTCTTTAAGTTATAAGCATATATCTAGAGGTTATATAAGTGCCTAATACGGATACCATATAGCTAGATAGACATTTCTCTCTAGCTCTATGACGGACACTCTAGATATCTTAATACGGAAGGGTCCGTCGTACACCCTATAACCAATCAGCGCGCAGCGTATGCAATATTCTGATTTTTATCAAAATCGTGTGCGTTATAATATTAATACCACCAATAAAACTAGATCAACATTTTTTATTATTTATATAGGTTAACCTACTTAAATTGTATTATTAATTAAAAAAATAATAAAAATAAATAAATTATTAACTAATTAAATTATAATAAATTGTTCATAACATTAATTATAATAAGGTAATTGTAATTTGTCTGATTGATTCATCAATACTAGATAGTTTATCTAGTGATATATAGGCTGTCCGTATTCGGACATGGTTACCGAATACGGACACCCCAGTTATCTACGGAATTAAAAGATTAAATAAAATTTTAAAATCACAATAGTATCTATATTCATATAAAATTAAGATATTGTAAGTTTTTAATAAACATATTTAGTCATAAAATATGAAGACCTCTTATTGTTAAAGTGTCCGTATTAGGTTACTTTCCCCTAGACCTAACGAGGTAATTAAGTATACGCGATTATTTCATAATATAGTTAATATATAATATAGTTGTATGTATAATTATTGTTA
The DNA here is from genome assembly GCA_964019155.1 of Osedax fenrisi. Taxonomy (NCBI): domain Eukaryota; kingdom Metazoa; phylum Annelida; class Polychaeta; order Sabellida; family Siboglinidae; genus Osedax; species Osedax fenrisi. The sequence goes on along the minus strand of OZ025239.1, from coordinate 126,807,816 downwards.
GGAAATATGTAATAGTGGTCATAAGTTATGACTCATAACCTCAATACGTTACATAGCCTACAGAGTGACGTCACCTATGGGTCATAACACGTGTTATTAGTACACGTGCACCGATAAGTCACGTGTTGACGAGGACCACGTGATTGCAACGCTCGGACTATCGAGAACAGAAGGGGTAGGCGCGACCCCCTAGGTGTAGAGCACACTAAACAGCTGCAGTAACTAGAGATATATTGTTTTAAGCCGAGGTTACGCTAACACAACTTTATTATAATTCGCTACGAATTAATGGCCGCTATTTAGTAAATAAGATCAGAAGAAGAAGACTAACGTTTGCCGGCCATTGCCTACGAAGAGAAGACGAGGTAGTTTCGGATCTTGTTCTGTGGCAGCCAACCATGTAACTAGAAGGCGAGGAAGACCACCTGATTCATACATAAAGACTGTGGAGCGTGATACCGGTCTACGAGAAAACGATCTACGAACGGCTATGATGAATCGTGATGTTTGGAAGTCAATAACTCTCCGGGAATCAATAAAAAGAATCCCGAAATGAGCAAGTAAGTAAGCATTTAGTTAATTCTGTTTACAAGAATAATTTTAAGCAGCCGATTTCCTGTTATAAAAATCGGCTGCTTTTTAATGCGAACGCATCGAGTATCCATGGCGCACGTACCACGTAATAACGGCTATTAATAAGTTTATTAACGATTCTATTAATAGATACACGTGTTACTATAAATAGATACGCTGCAGTCTCGTGTCGATAACGAGATAACCGCTCATTAGTAGTGATTCGTTACTCTCCAGTCGACTGAGATGCATTGCCAGGTAACAATTAGTTAACTATGGTTTAGTGTTTACTATTTAGTTAACATATATGCGTAGTTTAGCATGGATAATGGCGTATATGCCTATAGGTATAGGTATAACCTATAGGTTGTAGATTAATAACGTATACGTTGTACTATACCGTTTGTTGATTTTACTATATTATTAAATAATGTATATATACATATGTATCGTACATATATATTTAAAAGTTTGAAATTGACATACCGATCTTTAGAACTCTATATAGAATTTAAATAATACAGCATTTCAATAATTGAAGCAATTGAACTACATAATAGAGACTTGTAATCGTTTTATTTCACCACCTATACGCTGATTGATATCGACACTATATTGTATACAGTGTAGAATGTACATTGTATACTGTACATACACGGATAGGTGTACCTACATGATCTAGCCATAGATATGCCCGGGGAAATAAAAACGATCTACGGGATATATCTAATATCTAGTGATTAATTAATAGGGATAGATAATTGAGATTTGTGTTCTTCTCGGACAAAATATTAAATTCATTATATATGTTTGATGATCTCAATGTGATTGACTTTCATTTTTAAATTCCAATTGTATACACATATATATATATATATATATATATGTTTGTGTGTGTGTGTGTGTGTGTGTGTTATTATTCAATAATATATTATTCTGCAGTATATTTGTACACGTATATCCTACTCTTATATTCACCTACTTAAAAATAATCATATAATATGATTAGGTACATAGAGTCATATGATATGATATGAGTCATAATAAACATTATTAATATAGTAGTGGTTGATGTTTTTAATTTATTTTACTAATAACTATTTTAAACGCATTGATAATAAGTTATTGTTATGCATACATTATCGTAAGATATTGTATACTTATTGTAGGTACCTATATTGTAGGTTATTAAAACTTATTATTTTGTACTTATACGCCTACGTTATATTTATTAATATTCATAATTCCACTAATAATAAAAAGCAGGATACCAGCAGATTATTCGCCATAGTCGTCTGCGTACTCGGTTTTAATTTAGCAGACGATATCTGCGGAATACCAAAGATTACTCCCGAGTTTCGCATCGATACAGGAACTGAAGAAATAGGTCAGATTGTGGGCGGCTATGACGCTATTCCGCACTCGTTTCCTTGGATGGTCGGGTTATTATTCTCAGTATTATATTTTGCATGTATATACTATATAGCTATATACACATATATATATATATATATAAATCAATACATAATATTTGTAATTCCTCTCCAACAGGCAAGGACTAATGGGAAAATTAATAAATAATGCTTTGTTTTTTTCCTGAATATATATATATATATATATATATATATATATATACTGTGTATAATATACTAATAGTAACTATACTAACGACCTCTCTGGAAACAGTATATACACAAGTGGTAGATTAAGATGCGCCGGGACGCTGATACACCGAAAGTGGATTCTAACGGCCGCTCATTGGTTAGTTTTGCCTATTTCACTAATCCTTATTTATAATTCTATAACCTAAGTTCTGCACATCGTGTTAGGTTAACATCGTTAACACACCGATATACCCGATAATCGTGTTCACTTCGTAATAGAATCTTAATTGTAATATTTAATTAGTTCAGATTTACATTTATACTTGATTACTTAATTAATTAATATCTAAAATATAAAAATGCTGACTCATATAATAATATATAAAAATAATCGAAAGAGGAAAATAATATATATATATATATATATATGTATAATATACTACCTAATATAGGTATACTATATAAATAATATAGGTATAATATATACATAATATAGGTATAATAACTACATTGATTGTTTGATAACTGAACGCACTGCAGTTCTTGAACTCTTGAGAACATTCATTCGTAATTTTAAATAAATTGAATAATTCTAACATTTAAAACGTATACTATAGTATATTATTACTATAGTAATCTATATTATTAATTATATGTTAGTATTTAAATGATAGTTTTAAAGTTTGAATAACAAATAGAACATGTTATGATTCATTCATAACTTAAGTTACGAATGAATCACTAATAATTATTAACGAATAACTAAATATATGTGTTGAGGTGGGTACATATTATCGATATAAAGAAAGTGGATAATCAATTGACGCACGGTGTGCGTCGCACGCAATGCATGTAAAAGATAGATACGTTAATGGTACTTTTGTGAATGACACTTTTATCGATAAATTAACAAAATGGTATCAGTGATTTTGATTGGATATTAGTCATATTATATATGTCAAATATTAAAACAGTCGGCTTTTCGTCGAAATAGATTAAAGTGACTTCTATCTATATAAATGGATTTAGATTATAAATATCAATAACATATTATTTTATCTTCAATTAAATACACACAATTACGAGGAATGTTGATATGATGTATTTTAAATATATAATTTTATTTTTAGTATAGATAGTACATTCATATTGCTAGTAATTATCAATATATATATATATGTATATATATAAATATTATTATACATAACAAGTAGTGGACCATACACTACATTCAATGGCTTATCCACTTTCTTTATATCGATGGTACATATACGTTTCACGAATGTTCCACGAACACATTCCACAGCGTGCGGAGATGGCACCCGTCACGCTACGACGCACACAAGATTGTGTTCGGTAAGACTGACAAGAAGATGTCACGTGATGCCGGTTACATCCGGGGCGTGGCTAACGTCTACATGCACGGCTTCAATTAGTAAGTGGTCAACATAGGTCAACATACTTACGTGTATATTGATCACGTGTGCTCCCATGTATACACATGTATAATATGGACCTATGTATATACCTATATATATACCTATGTATACCTATGTATATACCTATGTATATACCTATGTATATACCTATGTATATACCTATATACCTATGTATATACCTATGTATATACCTATGTATATAGTAATAATGATAACAATACTAATATGCATTAGAAGAATTTTGTTTGTTTTCTGTTTCGGTTTCTAGTTTATATAATATAAATACGCTTTTCCCCTATAGGGTATACAGGGCTTAATATGATATAACATATTTTATGTTTTTGTCACCCATATATATATATAGATATGTGAGTATGCATTTACCATATATATATGTAGGTAGACAGATATATATATATATATATATATATATATATATATATATTTATGTATCAGTAACTGACATATGTCAGTAAGATGTAGAATGAAGCATATCCTCAGGCATTACTATATCGATTAGAACCTGTCATAAGTTATGACTCATAACATATAACATAGATGTTCAGACTATGTCTAGATAACCATTAAAATGGGTCTTAAAATAATATTTAAAAGTGATCTTATATAATTGTGAGTAAATAAATAATCGGCTCTCGTTAAAACAATTGATGCCTTAACACGAGAGCGGCTTCGAAGGGACATTAGAGCCATATATGGTTATAAGTAAAAAAAAAGGTCATCTAAGTTCCTAGATGCGATAAAAGGACTCCACCAACATAACAATATATATATACACATATATATATATATATATATATATATATATATAAGTAAATATATCAATAAGATATACATATATACGACATTAATTATATATTATATATGGGTAGGGGAGAGTAACATAATACGGACACTTTAACAATACATGGTCTTAACATTTTATGACTCATTGATTTTATTCAAAAATTACAATATATTAATATTATATGATTATAGATATTATTGTGATTTTAAAATTTTATTTAATATTTTAATTCCATAGATAACGGGGTGTCCGTATTCGGTACCCATGTCCGAATACGGACACCCTATATACCACTAGATAAACTATATATTATTGATGAATCAATCATACCAATTACAATTACATTATCTATAATTAAGTTTATGAATAATTTATTCTAATTTAATTAGTTAATAATTTATTTATTTTTATTATTTTTTTAATTAATAATACAATTTAAGTATCCAAATAATATACATTTTAAATGTAGCTTTATTGGTGGTATTAATATTATAACGCACGTGATTTTTATGAAATTCAGAATAGTTCATTTACTGCACGCTGATTGGTTATAGGTTATCCGTATTAAAACATATAGACTCTATATTATAGAGTGTCCGTATTAGGGACTTATATGACCTCTAGATATATGACTATAACTTAATGATTATTTGGTACAATATATAGAAATTATATATATAATATTTAGAGCACTTTAAAAAAAAATAATTTAGTGTTATAATTTATATCGATACATTTTAATATTCTTGAGAAGGTTTTAAGTTGAATTTTTTTTCATAAATTTAAAAAAATAATACAAAATCAATGTATGGATATATCAGCAATATTTTGAATAATAAAAAAATAAAAAATACTTTATTAGACTATTTATATAATTATAAATATTTTATTCATTCAATATGTTTTGGTAGGATTTATGGTTTCTGAGATACCGATAGTGTCTGTATTCGGGCACTGCCCGTATTCGTTTACATCCCCCTATACCCTATAGGATATATTATCTTAGGTATCAGATATATATATATATATATATAAAAAGTACTTTATAAAGTATGTATAAAGGGGGAATCCCACTACAAATACTTGCCGGAAATATTGTAACTTTAAAACGAGTTTCTATCAAGTTAACTAAAATTTTAGTGGGATACCACCTTACTTTCCGGCAACTTGCCTGAAATATAGTAACTTTACAGGGGGTATCCCATTACCACTTGATAGAAAATGCTTTTAAAGTTACAATATTTCCAGCAAGTTGCCGGCAATACTTGTAGTGGTATACCCCCAGTGTTACACTCTACGTATACACTATGTATAGGGTATATCGTATGTAATGTATACACGTTACTATAGCAACAACGATACTTACCAAGCTATAGCTACTAGTACCACCTAGTACCACCTAGTACCACCTAGTACGACCTAGTACGACCTAGTACCACCTAGTACCACCTAGTACCACCTAGTACCACCTAGTACCACCTAGTACGACCTAGTACCACCTAGTACCACCTAGTACCACCTAGTACGACCTAGTACGACCTAGTACGACCTAGTACCACCTAGTACGACCTAGTACCACCTAGTACCATCTAGTACGACCTAGTACGACCTAGTACGACCTAGTACGACCTAGTACCACCTAGTACCACCTAGTACCACCTAGTACCACCTAGTACCACCTAGTACGACCTAGTACCACCTAGTACCACCTAGTACCACCTAGTACGACCTAGTACGACCTAGTACGACCTAGTACCACCTAGTACGACCTAGTACCACCTAGTACGACCTAGTACGACCTAGTACCACCTAGTATGACCTAGTACGACCTAGTACGACCTAGTACGACCTAGTACGACCTAGTACGACCTAGTACGACCTAGTACCACCTAGTACGACCTAGTACGACCTAGTACCACCTAGTACCACCTAGTACCACCTAGTACCACCTAGTACCACCTAGTACGACCTAGTACGACCTAGTACGACCTAGTACGACCTAGTACGACCTAGTACCACCTAGTACCACCTAGTACCACCTAGTACCACCTAGTACGACCTAGTACCACCTAGTACCACCTAGTACCACCTAGTACCACCTAGTACCACCTAGTACCACCTAGTACCACCTAGTACCACCTAGTACGACCTAGTACGACCTAGTACCACCTAGTACCACCTAGTACCACCTAGTACCACCTAGTACGACCTAGTACCACCTAGTACCACCTAGTACGACCTAGTACGACCTAGTACGACCTAGTACCACCTAGTACCACCTAGTACGACCTAGTACCACCTAGTACCACCTAGTACGACCTAGTACCACCTAGTACCACCTAGTACCACCTAGTACGACCTAGTACGACCTAGTACCACCTAGTACGACCTAGTACCACCTAGTACGACCTAGTACCACCTAGTACCACCTAGTACCACCTAGTACCACCTAGTACGACCTAGTACGACCTAGTACCACCTAGTACCACCTAGTACGACCCAGTACGACCTAGTACGACCTAGTACCACCTAGTACCACCTAGTACCACCTAGTACCACCTAGTACCACCTAGTACGACCCAGTACGACCTAGTACCACCTAGTACCACCTAGTACCACCTAGTACCACCTAGTACCACCTAGTACCACCTAGTACCACCTAGTACCACCTAGTACCACCTAGTACCACCTAGTACCACCTAGTACCACCTAGTACCACCTAGTACGACCCAGTACGACCTAGTACGACCTAGTACGACCTAGTACGACCTAGTACGACCTAGTACCACCTAGTACCACCTAGTACCACCTAGTACCACCTAGTACCACCTAGTACCACCTAGTACGACCTAGTACGACCTAGTACCACCTAGTACGACCTAGTACCACCTAGTACCACCTAGTACCACCTAGTACCACCTAGTACCACCTAGTACGACCTAGTACCACCTAGTACCACCTAGTACGACCTAGTACGACCTAGTACGACCTAGTACGACCTAGTACCACCTAGTACGACCTAGTACCACCTAGTACGACCTAGTACCACCTAGTACCACCTAGTACCACCTAGTACGACCTAGTACGACCCAGTACCACCTAGTACGACCTAGTACCACCTAGTACCACCTAGTACCACCTAGTACCACCTATTACGACCTAGTACCACCTAGTACGACCTAGTACCACCTAGTACGACCTAGTACGACCTAGTACGACCTAGTACCACCTAGTACGACCTAGTACGACCTAGTACGACCTAGTACGACCTAGTACGACCTAGTACGACCTAGTACCACCTAGTACCACCTAGTACCACCTAGTACGACCTAGTACGACCTAGTACGACCTAGTACGACCTAGTACCACCTAGTACGACCTAGTACCACCTAGTACCACCTAGTACAACCTAGTACCACCTAGTACCACCTAGTACCACCTAGTACGACCTAGTACGACCTAGTACGACCTAGTACCACCTAGTACGACCTAGTACGACCTAGTACCACCTAGTACGACCTAGTACCACCTAGTACCACCTAGTACGACCTAGTACGACCTAGTACCACCTAGTACCACCTAGTACCACCTAGTACCACCTAGTACGACCTAGTACGACCTAGTACGACCTAGTACGACCTAGTACGACCTAGTACGACCTAGTACGACCTAGTACCACCTAGTACCACCTAGTACCACCTAGTACCACCTAGTACGACCTAGTACGATCTAGTACCACCTAGTACGACCTAGTACCACCTAGTACCACCTAGTACCACCTAGTACCACCTAGTACGACCTAGTACCACCTAGTACCACCTAGTACGACCTAGTACGACCTAGTACGACCTAGTACGACCTAGTACGACCTAGTACGACCTAGTACCACCTAGTACCACCTAGTACGACCTAGTACCACCTAGTACCACCTAGTACCACCTAGTACGACCTAGTACCACCTAGAACCACCTAGTACCACCTAGTACGACCTAGTACCACCTAGTACGACCTAGTACCACCTAGTACCACCTAGTACGACCTAGTACCACCTAGTACGACCTAGTACGACCTAGTACGACCTAGTACCACCTAGTACGACCTAGTACGACCTAGTACCACCTAGTACCACCTAGTACGACCTAGTACGACCTAGTACGACCTAGTACCACCTAGTACGACCTAGTACGACCTAGTACGACCTAGTACGACCTAGTACGACCTAGTACGACCTAGTACGACCTAGTACGACCTAGTACGACCTGTTACCACCTAGTACCACCTAGTACCACCTAGTACCACCTAGTACGACCTAGTACCACCTAGTACGACCTAGTACGACCTAGTACGACCTAGTACCACCTAGTACCACCTAGTACCACCTAGTACCACCTAGTACGACCTAGTACGACCTAGTACCACCTAGTACCACCTAGTACGACCTAGTACCACCTAGTACGACCTAGTACGACCTAGTACCACCTAGTACGACCTAGTACGACCTAGTACGACCTAGTACCACCTAGTACCACCTAGTACCACCTAGTACCACCTAGTACCACCTAGTACCACATAGTACCACCTAGTACCACCTAGTACCACCTAGTACCACCTAGTACCACCTAGTACCACCTAGTACGACCTAGTACCACCTAGTACGACCTAGTACGACCTAGTACGACCTAGTATGACCTAGTACCACCTAGTATGACCTAGTACCACCTAGTACCACCTAGTACCACCTAGTACGACCTAGTACCACCTAGTACGACCTAGTACGACCTAGTACGACCTAGTACCACCTAGTACCACCTAGTACGACCTAGTACGACCTAGTACGACCTAGTATGACCTAGTACGACCTAGTACGACCTAGTACCACCTAGTACGACCTAGTACCACCTAGTACCACCTAGTACGACCTAGTACCACCTAGTACCACCTAGTACCACCTAGTACGACCTAGTACGACCTAGTACGACCTAGTACCACCTAGTACCACCTAGTACGACCTAGTACGACCTAGTACGACCTAGTACGACCTAGTACGACCTAGTACCACCTAGTACGACCTAGTACGACCTAGTACGACCTAGTACCACCTAGCACCACCTAGTACCACCTAGTACCACCTAGTACCACCTAGTACCACCTAGTACCACCTAGTACGACCTAGTACGACCTAGTACGACCTAGTACGACCTAGTACCACCTAGTACGACCTAGTACCACCTAGTACGACCTAGTACCACCTAGTACGACCTAGTACGACCTAGTACCACCTAGTACGACCTAGTACGACCTAGTACGACCTAGTACGACCTAGTACCACCTAGTACCACCTAGTACCACCTAGTACGACCTAGTACGACCTAGTACCACCTAGTACGACCTAGTACGACCTAGTACGACCTAGTACGACCTAGTACCACCTAGTACCACCTAGTACCACCTAGTACCACCTAGTACCACCTAGTACCACCTAGTACGACCTAGTACGACCTAGTACGACCTAGTACGACCTAGTACGCTAGTACGACCTAGTACGACCTAGTACGACCTAGTACGACCTAGTACCACCTAGTACCACCTAGTACGACCTAGTACGACCTAGTACGACCTAGTACCACCTAGTACCACCTAGTACCACCTAGTACCACCTAGTACGACCTAGTACGACCTAGTACCACCTAGTACCACCTAGTACCACCTAGTACGACCTAGTACGACCTAGTACGACCTAGTACCACCTAGTATGACCTAGTACCACCTAGTACCACCTAGTACCACCTAGTACCACCTAGTACCACCTAGTACGACCTAGTACCACCTAGTACGACCTAGTACCACCTAGTACGACCTAGTACGACCTAGTACCACCTAGTACGACCTAGTACGACCTAGTACGACCTAGTACGACCTAGTACCACCTAGTACCACCTAGTACCACCTAGTACGACCTAGTACCACCTAGTACCACCTAGTACGACCTAGTACGACCTAGTACGACCTAGTATGACCTAGTACGACCTAGTACGACCTAGTACCACCTAGTACCACCTAGTACGACCTAGTACCACCTAGTACGACCTAGTACGACCTAGTACGACCTAGTACCACCTAGTACCACCTTGTACCACCTAGTACCACCTAGTACGACCTAGTACGACCTAGTACCACCTAGTACCACCTAGTACGACCTAGTACCACCTAGTACGACCTAGTACGACCTAGTACCACCTAGTACCACCTAGTACCACCTAGTACCACCTAGTACCACCTAGTACGACCTAGTACCACCTAGTACGACCTAGTACGACCTAGTACCACCTAGTACCACCTAGTACGACCTAGTACCACCTAGTACGACCTAGTACGACCTAGTACCACCTAGTACCACCTAGTACCACCTAGTACGACCTAGTACGACCTAGTACGACCTAGTACCACCTAGTATGACCTAGTACCACCTAGTACCACCTAGTACCACCTAGTACCACCTAGTACGACCTAGTACCACCTAGTACCACCTAGTACCACATAGTACCACCTAGTACCACCTAGTACCACCTAGTACCACCTAGTACCACCTAGTACCACCTAGTACCACCTAGTACCACCTAGTACCACCTAGTACCACCTAGTACCACCTAGTACGACCTAGTACGACCTAGTACCACCTAGTACCACCTAGTACCACCTAGTACGACCTAGTACGACCTAGTACGACCTAGTACGACCTAGTACCACCTAGTACGACCTAGTACGACCTAGTACGACCTAGTACGACCTAGTACCACCTAGTACCACCTAGTACCACCTAGTACCACATAGTACCACCTAGTACCACCTAGTACCACCTAGTACCACCTAGTACCACCTAGTACCACCTAGTACGACCTAGTACCACCTAGTACGACCTAGTACGACCTAGTACGACCTAGTATGACCTAGTACCACCTAGTATGACCTAGTACCACCTAGTACCACCTAGTACCACCTAGTACGACCTAGTACCACCTAGTACGACCTAGTACGACCTAGTACGACCTAGTACCACCTAGTACCACCTAGTACGACCTAGTACGACCTAGTACGACCTAGTATGACCTAGTACGACCTAGTACGACCTAGTACCACCTAGTACCACCTAGTACGACCTAGTACCACCTAGTACCACCTAGTACCACCTAGTACGACCTAGTACCACCTAGTACGACCTAGTACCACCTAGTACCACCTAGTACCACCTAGTACGACCTAGTACCACCTAGTACGACCTAGTACGACCTAGTACCACCTAGTACCACCTAGTACGACCTAGTACCACCTAGTACGACCTAGTACGACCTAGTACCACCTAGTACCACCTAGTACCACCTAGTACGACCTAGTACGACCTAGTACGACCTAGTACCACCTAGTATGACCTAGTACCACCTAGTACCACCTAGTACCACCTAGTACCACCTAGTACCACCTAGTACCACCTAGTACCACCTAGTACGACCTAGTACCACCTAGTACCACCTAGTACGACCTAGTACCACCTAGTACCACCTAGTACGACCTAGTACCACCTAGTACCACCTAGTACCACATAGTACCACCTAGTACCACCTAGTACCACCTAGTACCACCTAGTACCACCTAGTACCACCTAGTACCACCTAGTACCACCTAGTACGACCTAGTACGACCTAGTACGACCTAGTATGACCTAGTACCACCTAGTATGACCTAGTACCACCTAGTACCACCTAGTACCACCTAGTACGACCTAGTACCACCTAGTACGACCTAGTACGACCTAGTACGACCTAGTACCACCTAGTACCACCTAGTACGACCTAGTACCACCTAGTACCACCTAGTACGACCTAGTACCACCTAGTACCACCTAGTACGACCTAGTACGACCTAGTACGACCTAGTACGACCTAGTACCACCTAGTACCACCTAGTACGACCTAGTACGACCTAGTACCACCTAGTACCACCTAGTACCACCTAGTACGACCTAGTACCACCTAGTACCACCTAGTACCACCTAGTACCACCTAGTACGACCTAGTACGACCTAGTACCACCTAGTACCACCTAGTACGACCTAGTACCACCTAGTACGACCTAGTACGACCTAGTACGACCTAGTACGACCTAGTACCACCTAGTACGACCTAGTACGACCTAGTACCACCTAGTACCACCTAGTACCACCTAGTACGACCTAGTATGACCTAGTACGACCTAGTACGACCTAGTACGACCTAGTACCACCTAGTACGACCTAGTACCACCTAGTACCACCTAGTACCACCTAGTACCACCTAGTACCACCTAGTACCACCTAGTACCACCTAGTACGACCTAGTACGACCTAGTACGACCTAGTACGACCTAGTACCACCTAGTACCACCTAGTACCACCTAGTACCACCTAGTACCACCTAGTACCACCTAGTACGACCTAGTACCACCTAGTACGACCTAGTACCACCTAGTACGACCTAGTACGACCTAGTACGACCTAGTACGACCTAGTACCACCTAGTACGACCTAGTACGACCTAGTACGACCTAGTACCACCTAGTACCACCTAGTACGACCTAGTATGACCTAGTACGACCTAGTACGACCTAGTACCACCTAGTACCACCTAGTACCACCTAGTACCACCTAGTACGACCTAGTACGACCTAGTACGACCTAGTACCACCTAGTACCACCTAGTACCACCTAGTACCACCTAGTACCACCTAGTACGACCTAGTACGACCTAGTACCACCTAGTACCACCTAGTACCACCTAGTACGACCTAGTACGACCTAGTACGACCTAGTACCACCTAGTATGACCTAGTACCACCTAGTACCACCTAGTACCACCTAGTACGACCTAGTATGACCTAGTACGACCTAGTACGACCTAGTACGACCTAGTACCACCTAGTACGACCTAGTACCACCTAGTACCACCTAGTACCACCTAGTACCACCTAGTACCACCTAGTACCACCTAGTACCACCTAGTACGACCTAGTACGACCTAGTACGACCTAGTACCACCTAGTACCACCTAGTACGACCTAGTACGACCTAGTACCACCTAGTACCACCTAGTACCACCTAGTACCACCTAGTACCACCTAGTACGACCTAGTACGACCTAGTACCACCTAGTACGACCTAGTACCACCTAGTACCACCTAGTACGACCTAGTACGACCTAGTACGACCTAGTACGACCTAGTACCACCTAGTACCACCTAGTACCACCTAGTACGACCTAGTACCACCTAGTACGACCTAGTACCACCTAGTACCACCTAGTACCACCTAGTACGACCTAGTACCACCTAGTACGACCTAGTACGACCTAGTACCACCTAGTACCACCTAGTACGACCTAGTACCACCTAGTACGACCTAGTACGACCTAGTACCACCTAGTACCACCTAGTACCACCTAGTACGACCTAGTACGACCTAGTACGACCTAGTACCACCTAGTATGACCTAGTACCACCTAGTACCACCTAGTACCACCTAGTACCACCTAGTACCACCTAGTACCACCTAGTACCACCTAGTACGACCTAGTACCACCTAGTACCACCTAGTACGACCTAGTACCACCTAGTACCACCTAGTACGACCTAGTACCACCTAGTACCACCTAGTACCACATAGTACCACCTAGTACCACCTAGTACCACCTAGTACCACCTAGTACCACCTAGTACCACCTAGTACCACCTAGTACCACCTAGTACCACCTAGTACCACCTAGTACCACCTAGTACGACCTAGTACCACCTAGTACGACCTAGTACGACCTAGTACGACCTAGTACCACCTAGTACCACCTAGTACGACCTAGTACCACCTAGTACCACCTAGTACGACCTAGTACCACCTAGTACCACCTAGTACGACCTAGTACGACCTAGTACGACCTAGTACGACCTAGTACCACCTAGTACCACCTAGTACGACCTAGTACGACCTAGTACCACCTAGTACCACCTAGTACCACCTAGTACGACCTAGTACCACCTAGTACCACCTAGTACCACCTAGTACCACCTAGTACGACCTAGTACGACCTAGTACCACCTAGTACCACCTAGTACGACCTAGTACCACCTAGTACGACCTAGTACGACCTAGTACGACCTAGTACGACCTAGTACCACCTAGTACGACCTAGTACGACCTAGTACCACCTAGTACCACCTAGTACCACCTAGTACGACCTAGTATGACCTAGTACGACCTAGTACGACCTAGTACGACCTAGTACCACCTAGTACGACCTAGTACCACCTAGTACCACCTAGTACCACCTAGTACCACCTAGTACGACCTAGTACCACCTAGTACCACCTAGTACGACCTAGTACCACCTAGTACCACCTAGTACGACCTAGTACCACCTAGTACCACCTAGTACCACATAGTACCACCTAGTACCACCTAGTACCACCTAGTACCACCTAGTACCACCTAGTACCACCTAGTACCACCTAGTACCACCTAGTACGACCTAGTACGACCTAGTACGACCTAGTATGACCTAGTACCACCTAGTATGACCTAGTACCACCTAGTACCACCTAGTACCACCTAGTACGACCTAGTACCACCTAGTACGACCTAGTACCACCTAGTACCACCTAGTACCACCTAGTACCACCTAGTACCACCTAGTACCACATAGTACCACCTAGTACCACCTAGTACCACCTAGTACCACCTAGTACCACCTAGTACCACCTAGTACCACCTAGTACCACCTAGTACGACCTAGTACGACCTAGTACGACCTAGTATGACCTAGTACCACCTAGTATGACCTAGTACCACCTAGTACCACCTAGTACCACCTAGTACGACCTAGTACCACCTAGTACGACCTAGTACGACCTAGTACGACCTAGTACCACCTAGTACCACCTAGTACGACCTAGTACCACCTAGTACCACCTAGTACGACCTAGTACCACCTAGTACGACCTAGTACCACCTAGTACGACCTAGTACGACCTAGTACGACCTAGTACGACCTAGTACCACCTAGTACGACCTAGTACGACCTAGTACGACCTAGTACCACCTAGTACCACCTAGTACGACCTAGTATGACCTAGTACGACCTAGTACGACCTAGTACCACCTAGTACCACCTAGTACCACCTAGTACCACCTAGTACGACCTAGTACGACCTAGTACGACCTAGTACCACCTAGTACGACCTAGTACGACCTAGTACGACCCAGTACGACCTAGTACGACCTAGTACGACCTAGTACCACCTAGTACGACCTAGTACCACCTAGTACGACCTAGTACGACCTAGTACGACCTAGTACCACCTAGTACCACCTAGTACCACCTAGTACCACCTAGTACGACCTAGTACGACCTAGTACGACCTAGTACCACCTAGTACGACCTAGTACGACCTAGTACGACCCAGTACGACCTAGTACGACCTAGTACGACCTAGTACCACCTAGTACGACCTAGTACCACCTAGTACCACCTAGTACGACCTAGTACGACCTAGTACGACCTAGTACGACCTAGTACCACCTAGTACCACCTATCCACTAACAGAACGTTAAAGCTATGCAATATGTGTACTGTATACATACGTGATATAGCACGTCTACTACTCAGCCCATACACATCACCATCTACAACGCACTACATCACCCCTAGGGGCGCTGCAGCAGGGGTGGGGGACGGGGGGATATGTCCCCCCACTTTAAAATCTAGGGGGAACTCCTATGTATTAGTCCCCCCACTTTTACTACAACATTTATTTTGATTGGTTGGTCTCCATATATACACACCATCATTCCAACGCACCTAACCACCCCCATTACATCGCACCACTAACAGCCGCACACCACACCCGCACCCCATTCACCCCAAGTTCATCCAGAAGTAACGACATCGCCCTCGTAGAGCTGACCTCCGCTGTATACATTGGGGACTTCGTACAACCAGTTTGTCTACCTAAACCGGACGCGTGCTTTCCTAACGATTTAGTTGCCACCGGATGGGGGTATATCTCAGGTTACACTCGTGTACTACGGTATATTGAGGTATAAGGTAGAATACGTTGTATGTGATATAGGCACCCACACACTCAGGTATATAATATGTCACATGATATAGGAAACATTAATACAAATATGGAATAATATATACACATTATGTTTAAAATGTAACTTCAAACAAGCATCGATGCAAATGATCATTTCGGCTCGATTATATTTTGTAAGAGTCTCATCTCGGCTCGGGCTCATTTGACTAAAGTCTCGGTTCGGCTCGGGCTCATTTGTTTAGAGTCTCGGCTCGACTCGGGCTCGTTTGGATAGAGTCTCGGCTCGGCATCATTTTCAACACTAGTGGATACCCTTTTCACACTATAATAATATATTATATCATTAGAAGATTAAAGTTATAGAACTATAGTTATATCGTCATTATATATAATTGTATAGTTTAGTAAATAGAATTTATGTTATCAGATATACTCCATAGATGTCGCAAAATCATAACAGTAGTAGTAGTAGTAGTAGTAGTAGTAGTAGTAGTAGTAGTAGTAATAGTAGTAGTAATAGTAGTAGTAGATGTAGTAGTAGTAGTAGTAGTAGTAATAGTAGTAGTATAGTAGTAGTAGTAGTAGTAGTAGTAGTAGTAGTAGTAGTAGTAGTAGTAGTAGTAGTAGTAGTAGTAGTAGTAGTAGTAGTAGTAGTAGTAGTAGTAGTAGTAGTAGTAGTAGTAGTAGTAGTAGTAGTAGTAGTAGTAGTAGTAGTAGTAGTAGTAGTAGTAGTAGTAGTAGTAGTAGTAGTAGTAGTAGTAGTAGTAGTAGTAGTAGTAGTAGTAGTAGTAGTAGTAGTAGTAGTAGTAGTAGTAGTAGTAGTAGTAGTAGTAGTAGTAGTAGTAGTAGTAGTAGTAGTAGTAGTAGTAGTAGTAGTAGTAGTAGTAGTAGTAGTAGTAGTAGTAGTAGTAGTAGTAGTAGTAGTAGTAGTAGTAGTAGTAGTAGTAGTAGTAGTAGTAGTAGTAGTAGTAGTAGTAGTAGTAGTAGTAGTAGTAGTAGTAGTAGTAGTAGTAGTAGTAGTAGTAGTAGTAGTAGTAGTAGTAGTAGTAGTAGTAGTAGTAGTAGTAGTAGTAGTAGTAGTACTACTACATATATATGGATACACTGGGGGACCCTACATATATATGCATACACTATTACTGCTTATAACGGGTTACGAGGTGCAAAGGTTACATTTTAAATGCGAAATAAATGTGTATAGGCTCACTTTGGGATGTAATGCAGCTAAAAAAAACCAAATAGGACAGAACTAAACCAATTAAACCAAATAACCCACAAATATCTATACAATATATATATATATATATATATATATATATATATACTATTAACTCGTATTTCAAATGTAACCTTTAACCCTCAACTCGTCCTTTTTGATCGTCTCCCTTATAACGATGCCCTTCTCTCTATCCGGCTATGTAACAGGAACAGCGGACGCCGACGTACTGCAACAAGTACAGCTGAACAAGGTCACCGTCGAAATGTGTAACTCCACACTTATGTACCCGGGTAGGATACACGAGGGTATGGTGTGTGCCGGCTCCGACGTCGATAATCGGGGAGTTTACTACGTTAGTGCATCCGTCGTAGCATCCGTCGTAGCATCCGTCGTAGCATCCGTCGTACGATAAACGCCGTAAACGCACGACGTGCGTCGCACGTGGGTAATACCGCCATTGATTCGCGGTGAGGTATCGTAACGATTATTGTATCTAAAGCAATCGTTTAGTGACTTCAACTCAGCTAACTGATAAGTGGGTCAATACAAAATCAATATTAATACCGTACGTAAATAGTAAATAGTAAATATAATATAATGATAGGTTTTAATGTTTAAATTTAAACGTTAATACTTATTATTATATTATATTTACGTAATAATATTGATTTTGTATTGACTTTTTATTTATTTATCAAGATAATGTAGAGAATAAATAACGAATAATTTATCGGTTCTAAATCATGTAAACTCAACTACTAGATATAGCGTATACTATACTATACTAGATATATCGACAGTACATAACACTTAGACTTACGTAATCAGGGAGATTCGGGAGGTCCGCTGATCTCAAGCGGACCGGCGACGGACGGGGTCTGGACTACGTACGGCATTACTTCGTGGGGCTCACGAGGACTTCCGGTCAGCGGCGAACCCGGGGTGTTTACCGAAGTGGCTCGGCACGTGACTTGGATACAACACGTGATCGCGGCCGCGGTGAAGCGGTGAAGCGGAAGGTAGTCACGTGACTCGTAGGTTAATATCGACGGATAGAGTTGAGGGGAGGTGGTCGTATACGACAACCGTTTGCCTCGCTTTCAATAGATCTCTAATAGGCTATTCAACTATTACCTAACAACTATTACGTAACAATATTCTCTTACCTATTACCTCGACTTCTATATAGCTGTACACCTATTACCTAAACATATGCTCCAATCTATTACCGTACTATTAAACATAGCTGTAATAGGCAGCAACCTATGTCCATGTTGGGATATTAAAGTTAGCTTTTTCAGCGATGTAGTGCTATATTTGTTTACCTATAGGAAATGCTGTGAAGTCTAGTTCGTCCTACTACACTAGTTTCAATATGGTTCAATGAAATACGTAGTTTATTAATCGAATAATTGATTAACACTCTAATTAATTTATATATATGAAATAATTATTTCGATTATCGAATATTTAACTAATAAATGATATGACTAATGACTTAATGTTTACTATACAGATGTTCTTAATGATACGATGCAGACTACACGAGCTCCAGCTACTGAACGCTTCCGGTTCCTAAATATATGAACTCGACGGGATCATTGTATTATATTTGCTTACATAACATATTAAATATCAAGTCCTATACATTTAATTATAATTATATTTAAGAATATATTGTTACTAATTTATTTATATTGCCCTTAAATATATCTTTATTATGTATAATAATAATAGTAATATAATAAAAATAGTATTTAAAAAAATAAAGTTTCTTGTGTAGGATTCCTATATATATTATTTAATTTGTTTCTTACAATAAGAATATTCCTCTATGTAAATATGTAAAACTAGTAATACTTTATTTACTAAACTTTATTTACTAAGATTATCTGTTGAGAAATCAAGAAACACCATAGTAAAATGTCTGAATGCATATTATTAATGGATTTAATTTCATATGGATGTTTCTATTTAAACGTTGTATACAGTAGTTATTAATGCAGACCTATCACCGCTATCAGAACGTTATCGTTAACGATGCGCAAGCCCTACTCCTGTATTGGAATAAAACATTATAAACATCGCCCGTGGCTCAGTTGGCAAGGCGTCAGACACACAAGCAGTAGGTCGCGAGTTCGAGCCCCGTTCAGACAAATAATTATTTGTAATAATTATTATATTAACATAGGTCTTAAAATGATATTTAGAAGAACTTCTAGATCACGTGATTTTATAATATATATATATATATACATGTGTAAACAGAATGTTCGACTCTAGTTAAAACCCTGGGTTAAAACTATAAGTGCCTTAACATGAGAGCTGATTAGGAAGGACAGTAGAACAATATGGTTATAAGTGAAAAGGCCATCTAAATTCCTGGATGACATGAAAGGACTCCACCAACATAAAATAACAATAATAACGACACTAATAATATCATTTGTATGGTTACTATTTTAAATTAATTAGTTATCGATACATCATCGCATATATATATATATATATATATATATGTTTATATTATTTCTATTCTATGATTGTATTATTCTCCAGTGAAGTATTCATTGTTAAGAGGTAGTTAAGTTAAGGTATAGTTAAGGCCTAGTTAAGGCCTAGTTAAGATATTTGTAATATAAACTATTCTTATACCGAGTGCTTTAATCTATAATACACATTAGACAAGCTGCGCATTAGATTATTATGCCTGCGCATATCTATATACTCTATGCACTGATCGGTAACCATAGTAACTATACATAGTAACCATAGCAACTATGCATAGTAACCATATTAACAATAGTAATCGTGTCCATCTTGAAGTATAGTTTTAGTTTATCGTGTATTTTATTTGCGAGTGATTTAAAAGTATCATTGGTATAACATATATACTATAAACGGTAGATATATTTTATATTAGGAATTCTGATACATAATAATCCGTAGAGTGTACCATACTAGCCTCTATCTTATTTATATATATATATATATATATATATATGTATATATATATATATATATATATATATTTATATATATATATATATATATATATATATACAATAGGATAATTGATACATTAATATAATTTAATAAACTAAGAAGATTTCATATTTAGGATGTGATATATAAAAATAAATATATTTGAGAATAATTATATAATGAGAAATATTATAAATACTAATTTTATATATTAAATAATATGAATATTCTATTTACTTTATAGTAATTTAACAACATATTATTATATAACAAAATTTAACAAAAGATCAAAATAAATATAATATATAAATATATAATATATTATATATATATTAATTGACAGGGATTTAGGCAATTACAACCTACCCTTTAACATTACTATAAAGGGGAGCTAAAGATAATAAGCAGATCGTTTAACAATTCGTTATACAATAGTTTACGTCTAAGACTTGTAGATGGGAAACGGTGATGAAGTTTATGTTTATTTCTGTGAGGCCCGAAAGGTTATAATATATACACACACACACACATATATATATATATACATATATATATATACATATATATATAGGTATTATTACGAGTAAATACATTATTTCGATATTTGTTTATAAAGTTTAAAAAATAATTGTATTTATTTACTATATATATATATATATATTCAGTTAACAATTAATTTGTAAATGACTAATTATTAATTATAGTAAACATTTCGTTTATTAATTTAAATCATTTATAATAATTATTACATGGGTTAATTTAGCAGTGATTATTTAATATAATATTATATTTTAAGTAGTTATAATTAATCGAGTAAAACATAGCTGTAAATGTATTAATTATATTAATATAATATATTTTATTATCGCCAAAAAAGAATGTAAATAAAATATATAAAAAATAAGAACGGGTTGTATAATAATAGCAATACTTGATGATAAATACATAATTGATATCACAAACGTATTACATTTAGACGTCATTTAATATATATAAATACTAATATTTAAATAATTAATATTCTTCTTGTCTAACGAATATTTATGAAATATCGATAATGCTAAGGTATATAACATGTATAATTATGTAATGTATACACGATGCTAATTTATATAATGTATATAATGTACACTGAATAACACAAATGTATGTGTATGAATACTTGTACAGGCATGTATTATGTATAGGTATATCGAAGAGTAAAACACATAATATGTATAAAGATAATTATATACTATATAAATTCATAATAACAGTATATTATATATACATACACATACACAAATATATATATATATATGTATATATATATATATATATATATATATAAATAATACTACGATAACAATACAATAAATACAATACTTAACAATATCCAATAATAATAATATAAATAATAACATATCTATTGTGTATTTATTATTTCATTAAATCATCTTATTTGATGTGTGAGATGTATTTACGGTAAAACCCGAAGTATAATTCGCGTATTTCGTATATGAATTAATGAATAAAATTAGTTTTTAGACACGTGTATAAGGAGGATCATTGAAAGCTATAGGTAGATTTATTAAATCGATACCTCCATACATATATACACGAAATATGGATAAAACCAACAGGAGGGTAGTACTGACACCCTGTGAATCATAAATCATAAGTCAAATAAAATATTATATAATTTAAATATGTAAAAATAGTTTTTATATAACACATAATAATATTAATAACAAAAGTATATGAATAAAATCGTATAAATAACATAAATTGAAATTATTAATAGTGAAAATACGTGTAGTTACAACATTATGAAATCACTATAGCGATTATTGATATTAAAACAATATAGTTATATTATAATATATAATATAAATTGAACTTTACAATTGGATATTAAATAACTATTTAATAAAAACAAAATAGTATAATATATTTAATTTAATGAATGATATCCATTAGTATATAGTTATAAAACATGATACCTTGAATCGGGTTAAATCTCAAGTTGTGAGCGGGTAATACGGCCAACTCACGATTTATTTAAGCCAATCATATTAAAGATATGATCGGAAATAATTATATATATTCTTTAAAGCAAATGCGTATTTTATGAACATTTATATGCCGCCTTCAAAGGACTTTCTAGAGCGATTACTATATCGCTAATTTATAAAATAGTTTCATAAAGAAGTAATTTGTTAAGGCAAAATTAACAAAGATTAATTAATTACAATAACGTATGTTATATAATAGAATTTAATATAATTCTTGCTATGATATTATCAGACAACAATTGATATATAGTAGTGCCACCTAGCCGCCTTACCCTCATCGTAGGGCCTGTTACCCGCACTAATAATTCCAACGAAAACAGCTAAAAATTAGTTAGCATTCGTATACAAAACAATAAAATATATTTATATTTGAAAATGTATTGAATTATGGATAGTAATCATAAAGTTATAAAATATAATCTAAAACCGGTCGTAGCATCTAACTGTTCCTATATGCACACACGCTACATGCATCTATTGTAGCTATAGTAACCGCGTACCTCTGTACGGTGGGGTAACACCCGTACTGTATACGGGGCACGAAGCGAGGTAAACAACAATCGTGTCGTAAACATAGCGAAGGAATGTTCTAGAACAATTAAGTAAATATTTACGCGGCCATTATCTTATCATCTCACCCTACGACAATGATTACTTCGTACGTGTCCGGTATATCGTATACTATAGTATATATATATATATATATATATATACTATAGCATATATGGTATAGCTGATGTTACTAAATTCTGGTTTGATAATTTTAATGATATTTTTAACAGTACTAATTCTATTCCGTACCCATATAATAAAATTAATGTTAATGAAATTGTTTATACAAATACGGTTGAGATTTCATCTATTATAGATTCCATTAAAGGTGGTAAATCTGTAGGTCCTGATGGAATTTCCATAGAACATATTTCTAATTCAAATAGTCTTATTATCCAAGTCATAGTATTACTCATTAATAACATGTTACATCACTCCTATTTTCCAAAAAAGTTAATATTATCCTATATTCTACCAATAATTAAAAACAAAAATAAAAGATCGAATGACTCTTCTAACTATCGTCCTATATGTATATCCAATATTATTTGTAAGCTAATTGAAAAGGTGATATATAATAGAATATCTTCTTTATTGGTTACTCTTGATAATCAATTTGGATTTAAAAAAAACCTTGGAACCGAAATGTGTGTTTTTGCACTTAAGCAATACTTAAAAGATTACTATAATAACAATACCAATATATTTGTAGCTTTTCTAGATGCATCTAAAGCTTTTGACAAAATTAATCACAATATTTTATTTCATAGATTAAAAGATAATAATGTTCCATCTTATATAATACATTTTTTAAATTATTGGTACAGAAATCAGAGAATCTATATTAAGTGGGGTGATAATACATCAAATAGCTTCCCAGTTTCGAATGGTGTCCGTCAAGGAGGAATTCTTTCACCTTTACTATTCAATATTTATACCAATCCTATGATTGTGAAATTAAATCAAATAAAATCAGGATATTGTTTAAATGGGAAGATAATTAATAATTTATGCTATGCTGACGATACAGCTCTATTCTCACCATCACTGAAGGGTCTGCAATTATTGATAAATTGTTGTGAAGAGTTCGCTGGCCATAACTTCATAACATATAATATAGATAAATCTGTCATTTTGCCTATCTATTATGGTTCATCTATACATAATCCAGTAAAGTTATACATAGGTAATACACTTTTGAATGTTGTTAAAGCGTATAAATATCTTGGACATTGGATATCAGAAGACTTGTCTGATGATATTGATATATATAATAATATCAAACAGCTATATAAACAAAGCTATATGATAGCGAATAATTTTAGCCATTGCTCTAAAGCTACTAAGATTATTCTATTTAAATCGTTTGTTTCAAATATCTACCTTAGTAGTATATGGTTACCGAATAGGGCCAACATGCAAAAAATTAAGGTAGCATATAATAACGCATATCGTATAGTGATGAAATATAAGCGTCGAAATAGCGCGTCATTGATGTTTTTATATGATAATGTTAATAATTTAACAATTAAACTACGTAAATCATATAATTCACTTTATCAACGTATACGAAATTCTCGTAATTCGTTAATTATTCAACTTTATTATTATAATATCTTGTGCCCTTCGCAACTATTTACCTTATGGTATAAATCTGTATTTAGATAATATTTTAGATTTCGTTTTCGTTTAATTGTTGTTAGTTTTAATTATTGTATATTCTATGGACCTCTGTTATGCATGTCTGATTCAAATTAAATAAATAAATAAATATATATACAATAGCATTATGGTATATACCATATATATTATGTAGTATATATATATACTATATATGTTCGCATACATTCACGTATACACTACGAAGGACAAGTGTCACTCTACCTATCTAAACCCCTCTCCCTCCATGCAGGGTTGGTCTCCCTATCTAGTCGTGACGTCATAGTACAGGTGATCACGTGACCGGGTAGCGGATCGACTTCATTTAGTTACGACGGTGTTGGGTTTGCGTTGGCTGTACTGCGGCGGGGGAGTAACGACGTCTGGTCTGAGAGAGAAGCGGGGGGAGGGGTATGTGAGTGGGGAGGGGTTGTGAACTCTTGGGGGGGTAGTACGGGGCTAGTACGGGGTTAGGACGGGGCTAGGACTGGGCTAAGACGGGGTTATGAATGGGTTATGACGGGGCTAAGACGGGGCTAGGACTGGGCTAAGACGGGGTTATGAATGGGTTATGACGGGGCTAAGACTGGGCTAGGACAGGGCTAGGACGGGGCTAGGACGGGGCTAGGACGGGGCTAAGACTGGGCTAGGACTGGGCTAAGACGGGGTTATGAATGGGTTAGGACTGGGCTAGGACGGGGCTAAGACTGGGCTAAGACGGGGTTAGGACAGGGCTAGGACTGGGTTATGACGGGGCTAAGACGGGGCTAAGACTGGGCTAAGACTGGGCTAAGACGGGGTTAGGACAGGGCAAGTAATATGCTTCACGAAATATAATTATAAATCATCATACGTACTATATAGAATTGTAAAAAGGTTATAATTTTGAAGTTTGACCCTTAAACTGTATACAGTAAACCCTATAGGGTTCATATTGTAGCGCGTACACTGTATGTGAGATAGGCACCTATATATATAGGTCAGACATGTAGGACCCTACACCCCCCGTCATCAGTAACTTAATGATTCACCAAGCACACCATTCCAAAGAGTTAATTATTACGAAAGAAGCGAGTAATTCGGAAGGGACCTATCACCACCACGCATGCGCGGTGAACATCTCACGCATGCGCGGTGAACATCTCACGCATGCGCTACTAACCCCTGTGCGGTGTACGGCGGAAGCGTGAACTCCGGAGTGTGCAGCTGCGCGGCGGACATAGAAAAGATTCCTATTGTTCTATCGAACTCCGTTGTGGCCACCTAGTGGTAGGGTGGTGGTATTAGTATCAAGGACACTATGTCATTGTTAGTACTAAGGAGTATTGTTGATGATATCCTGATAAATAAACAATATTTGTATATATATATACATGTATATATTAATATATATATATATATATATATCTATATATATATATATATATATATATATATATATATATATAATATAGCTATAGAACTGACGTAAGACTCGTACATATGTACTTATATGATTAATAATATTTGTTATCGATTTAATGTTGATCATATTCTGCTATATATATTGTATCTTAAATTTGTATATAATATATATATATATATAACTACATTATAATAGCACGTGATCTTATACGCTATACTACATAACTAGCGACACACTTATTAAACTCATACGCATGACGTAATGTTATCATGTTGGAAATGTAACATGCATTAAACAATATACTTTGATTATCGTTAGTGATAATAGTTATTAATATCCTAATTAATACGACGTAGTTGTTGACCTATATAAGTGGGTGCAAAGGTCACGCTCAGCGTTGCCATTACATTCGCTTTAATTTGAATTCTATGTTTAATTGGAATTATATGTTTATTAATGTTACGTTAAGAAAGTTGATCTCGGAATCAGATGCCGGTAAGACGTGTACGATTCTATGTTAAAACGAGCTATGCCGTGTGAACGCGCGCCATCATCTGTGCCAGTGTGCGATATTATATCGATATCGCACGACATATATACTAATATACGTAAACGTATATACGTAATAAAATATACACGTGTCATTGTAGCCATGGATACATGGTAGTATTGCAATACTTGTAGAATGTTATAATTATAAGCTTTTCTATCACGTCTATATAGCGTGACATCGCTATGACACGGTTACCGAGGTCATGACCTTGAGGTGTGCCAACACATTTAGAATTATAAACTATTTAATAAATTAATATTCAATCTTTCTAGTCGTTTTTTATAGTCCGTATATATATATATATATATATAGGCGTACACTGTACAGTGTACGGCGTACATGCGTTTCATTTTAACCGATTAATCACGTTTTTATTAAATACTTGAATTTATAAATTGAAATACATTTATGTGAATAGGATATAGGTTTATAGATTTTCTGAAATACGAAATACGCATTAATCAAGTAAGTTTTCGAACTTTCTTTACTTAAACAATTACCAAAAATCGTCACGCATTATTGCACATTACATAAGTTCATATATACATATATATATATATATATATATATATATATATATATATATATAATATATATATATAATACATATTATAAATTGTATATATATTATAAATAAATGTTTACTATACTAGATTGTTCTATATAAATGTTCACGAGTGTTCGATTGATATACGACGTACATTACATTATACGTTCCGCAATTATTGTACCCGTACTCCCGTTAAATAGAGCAATGGATATGTAGAGAGAGAGAGAGAGAGAGAGATGCGTAGAGAAAATGAAAGAGAAAGAGAGAGATATAGAGAACGATATATAGATATATCTCTCTATAGAGAGAAATGTAGAGAGAGAGATATATATAGAGACAGAGATATGTTGAGATAGAGAGATAGATGTAGATAGAGAGAAAGAGAGATGTACACATAGAGAGGTGTAGTGAGAGAGAGAGGGAGAGGAATACATTTAGGAAAGAGAGATATTGTCACGTGTCAAATTATTACGTAACATTGACATATTATCAGTGATATTCCGCAGCGACCATTGCTTACGGTATATCTTATACCGGGGTGTTTACTATGTACCTACCTATATAGTACGTTGTGTATCGAGTAAGTAGACCATAGTTCGTATAACTATAGGAAAATAACTATAGAGTTTGTAATAAGACGGTAATTTATATAGGTCACTTAAATATTCTATATTTAGATTTGGTGTTCGATAAATGTATACATGTATAAATGCATTAACCGTTAATTATAGTATATATATATATATATATATATATATATATATATGATGTATATATTACCTTTTAATATATTACCTTTTTATATATTATAACTTGTTTGTCTTAACTTGTTTATTTATTTGTTCGTTACGTCATACATTAGTGTACAACGTTACGGCAGACATCCCGCTAAATTCGCTGTTTTTTAAATAATCGAATTAGAATGAATTAATTCGCATTCTAATTATGAATTAAAACATTCTTTCATATATATATATAAACAAGATGCAATAGATATGTGCATACTTGAAGTACTTTGTGTATACGTATGAGTTTATTGTTGTTATCATTATATTGTGGGTGATATGCGGGTTGTATACGGGTGGGTTAACATATCTGTGTTCATCTCTAGCTAATTATTGATGTCGCACGTGTGCATGTATACGGCACCGATGTGTAAAGAAAGCTTCCTGTATATATATATATATATATATACTATAGTATAGTACTATATATATATAGTACTATATATAGTACTATATATATAGTACTATATATAGTACTATACTATATATACTATAGTACACGTTAACTGTCATACGTGAACATATCCATATCAACACACGCAGAGAGCCCATGGTGCGTATGGTTGTGTACATTACCACCACACTAGCGCCACCACTAGGGGGTTAACCCGCTCTACTAGTATGGGGTTTATTATAATAAAGTATATAAAAGTATACTACCACCACTACCACTGCTACTAAGGTGGTTTAACTGCGCTATGATGGGATTTACCACCACCGTCAAGGGTGTTACACCCACCATCACTACCATTAGGGTGTTACCCCCACCCCACCCCCACAATCACTACCACTAGGTGCTTATAATCACCACCACTACCACCACCACCACCACCACTACCACCACCACCACCATCACTACTACCACCACCACCACTACCACTACCACCACCACCACACCACCACCACCACTACTGGTAGTAACACTATGGGCTAACCTGTCTACCCCCACCATTACCGTCAAAGTATTTAGCTTTACTGTGCATGATCAGAGCAACTCCGCAGATATTCAGCAGGATCCCGAACGTTATGAAGGGTTTCATTATCCACGCCTCTCTGCGGGCGAGGGAAGGAGTTAGGAAAGTAAGTGAGGGAGTTAGGAAAGCAAGGGAGGGAGTTAGGAAAGAGATGGAGAGTAAGATGAAGGGGTTATGTAGCCTTACGATGAGAATTATCATTCATACCTCTATATGGGGTAAGGAAGGGGTTTAGCGAGGGGAAGGCGGTAATATGAGGGGTTATGGAGGGGTGAAGAGAAAGGGGAGGGGGTAGGGAGAAGATGGGTAATGGGGGTTAGGAATGATATACTTACCCACGCCTCTCTATGGGGGTAAATGAGGGGTTATGGAGGATATGGGTGGTAAGGGCAGGGTTTTATGGATGCCTTATGATGGGACTCATCACTCATAGCTCTCTGTGGGGGGGGGGTAAGGAAGGAGAAGGGTGGATGGGTTATGTTGTGTTATAATGGTCATCATCATTCATAAGTTATGAATCATAACTCACTGTAGGGGGTTTGGGGATTATGTTACATTATGAATGACTTAATCACACACACACACACACACACATCGATGTGTAGGGTATACCCTATAGGGTGAAGGGGTATGCAGGGGTTGGTAAAGGAGGGGTACGAAGAGATACATCACATACACCTAGCTGTAGGGAATAATACCGGGGTTATAGAAGGGGTGGATGGTAAGGGGTGGGGGTTATGCATCGTTATGCATGGATTCATAATACACACTTCGCTCTACCGGGGAGGGATTAATGAATTAATCACCGTGGCGTCGCTGTGGGGGGTAGGGGTGCGAGAAGGGTGAGGGGTAACGCGATTACGTAGCGTTATGAATAACATAATAACCTCACTATACCGGTAGGGGGCGTGGCACAACGTTACGTCATAGTTATTACGTAATAACTATGACGTAATCATTAGTTCGTGCTATGTGCTATATATAGTATAGTATAAACTAGCGTTACTAACAGGATCACTACAAGACTTTCGTCATGCGCGTAATAAATTGGTTTAATTAACACGTATATATATATACATATACATACGTATATACATACCCATATACAGGTATGCATGAACATATAATTTTATATATATATATATATATATATAATATATTAAATATATATATATAATATACTATATATATATATATATAAATTATGATACATACATATCAATATATATATATATATATATATATATATATATATATATATATATATTTATATATATAGTATACTATAATTATAAACTATAGTTATCGAACATATATGAAATACACGAATATCACCGACATAACATTGTATACATAGTCAAATATGACTAGCATCTATACACTATCCGTGACATATGTGTGTCGTAATCATATATTGCTATTATTAATTTACACATTTTTATATATAGAATAAATATACATTAAAAAAGAGGGACATGTGATATTTCGACGACTATAGTCGACATCTATAGATAGGGTACGCTAGGTGAGTTGTTTACGTTCTAAGGGTCAAAGTTCACGATGACCACTGGTTTAAATACCGGTATTGGGAATGAGTCATCACTCATAGAAATATGTTATAACACTATTTTATATAACAATTTTAGAAGTGTAATAAACTCAATACCATTAATTCATGGAATCGATGCACTTAGGTGTTTCGTAGGAACATTCGTGAATTATTAACATTTACTTAATCATTTAATAACAGGACAGAGTATTTCTGAGGCGTTTAAAGGTCAACGGTAGTGATTGACCTTTACGTAAAGGTTACGCTGTCACTCCGATGTGTTAGTGTCCCCATTAACAGGATGAGGATACCTTATAAGGTTACCCGATAGGCTCTGGCTTTGTTTACATTTATATATTTATATGTGTATATGATATATATCGAAATATACAAATAAAATATTAATAAATTCATATATTACATTAATATATATGTGTATATACAGAATATTAATTAAATGTCAATTTATTAGACCCTTATTTTAAATGTACAGAATTTTAAATATTAAAAACTGAATACGTATACGTATACTAGATTATAATCTAGATTACCCTGTCACTCACGTTGTCTTAAATAACCCTTAATCAATAACCCTTCAGCAAACTATAGTTGTATGTAATCTAATGTATACATGCCTGGAATAAAAACCTATATTATATTACACACGTACACACGAGTGAGGCATAAGTGTGTTAGAATGTATGGTAAGGTCTTCAGTTATTTATTATAGAATATAGGTCATTGTACCTATGTAATTATCTTATATTAATGTTGGTAAAAAACTACTACTACTACTACTACTACTACTACTACTACTACTACTACTACTACTACTACTACTACTACTACTACTACTACTACTACTACTACTACTACTACTACTACTACTACTACTACTACTACTACTACTACTGCTACTACTACTACTACTACTACTACTACTACTACTACTACTACTACTACTACTACTACTACTACTACTACTACTACTACTACTACTACTACTACTACTACTACTACTACTACTACTACTACTACTACTACTACTACTACTACTACTACTACTACTACTACTACTACTACTACTACTGCCACCACTACTGCCACCACTACTGCCACCACTACTACTATTACTACTACTACTACTACTACTACTACTACTACTACTACTACTACTACTACTACTACTACTACTACTACTACTACTACTACTACTACTACTACTACTACTACTACTACTACTACTACTACTACTACTACTACTACTACTACTACTACTACTACTACTACTACTACTACTACTACTACTACTACTACTACTACTACTACTACTACTACTACTACTACTACTACTACTACTACTACTACTACTACTACTACTACTACTACTACTACTACTACTACTACTACTGCTACTACTACTACTACTACTACTACTACTACTACTACTACTACTACTACTACTACTACTACTACTACTACTACTACTACTACTACTACTACTACTACTACTACTGCCACCACTACTGCCACCACTACTACTACTACTACTACTACTACTACTGCCACCACTACTGCCACCACTACTACTACTACTACTACTACTACTACTACTACTACTACTACTACTACTACTACTACTACTACTACTACTACTACTACTACTACTGCCACCACTACTGCCACCACTACTACTACCCCCCTCCCCACACATGTGACTAACTCTACGTAAACGGACATGAAGGTACCGGCCAACACGCACAGAATCCCTACCGAGAGAAGCGCGAACGACACCTTCATCAGCCTCTTGAAGTGCTTCCCCCGTCGAGCATCGCCCGCCATCCTGCTTTGATCTATTGTTATCCTGGTGCCTATTGTTCTCCTCCTGCTGGCAGGTATCACGTGACGTAACTGATATGTCCTCAGTCCGGGTTCTATGTTCACCATAGCCTCGTTAGTTAGAAATGAGGCCGCAGAGGCGACGCCTGGTGTGTATACCCCTCACCGGAGGAGGCGACCAATCAGCGAGCAGCGACGCGTTTAATTTCACTGACGTATGATTTATGTTAATTCTATAAATACTATAAATAGTGTACATGATTTTTATAGTAGCGATGTCGCTCGGTAGGGTGCGCTACCTGTGTTCGTAATAAACAGTCACGTGACCGCTTATTATTACGTAACTCTGTGGCCACCGCTATCGTCTTACCGCTATCTCGCGCAGAACTGTAAACAGTATAGGTTCAATAGTTCTAAAGTAATATATCATATTTCAGCATCGCAGAATAACAATCGTATACGTGAATACGCACATCTATACATGAGTGAATATATATATATATATATATATATATATATATATATATTCACTTATGTATATATAAATAGATAGATGATATTATTAATTTGTATCGTGTTACTTCCATTTTCCTCCAGTACTTGTTGATATTTCGCCTATAAATTCTGTTAAAAATCTTGGTTTTATTTTGTATAGTAAGCTAAGTTTTAACGATCTCAAGTGTATGTCGATCTTCATTCTTCAATACACACAATAAAAACAAGTAGGGATTTGTTTACCTGGTAATATGTGTAAGCTCTTTATTGAATCTACAGTACTATCTCGTTTGAGTACTGTAATTCTGTATATCACGGACTTCCTTTATATTCTATTAATTGTATAAATAGAGTTATACGGTCTTCAGTACGCTTACTATTTCGCATAACATTATTTGATGACTCTTGAACTTCCGAACAATTATATTGCATAAAATGGTTATCTGCTAACCAGCGATCAATATATTAACTTAATTATGATTGTTTATAAATAAATATACCTTATATAACCTAATATTTAAAGGATTTGCTGACATACAGCATTGAGTCTAGAACCTCTAGATCGTTTAACAGCAAAATATTTCGTTACCATAAGTTCAGGCTGGCTAGGCAAAAGATCTGGCACCTGCACTAAGGAATAGTCTACCTCGATAGCTAAGACTTGCGACATCCATAGAACGTTTCAAAAGTAAAGTCAAATATTTTATTATTGGTAATTTTAATATTTGTATATTTTTATTTTATATTATTTTAATTGTTCACGTTTATTAATCTAACAATCCTAGTTTGTTCTATTTATATATTATGTTTTCGCTTATTTATTTATGTATTATTATTTTTTCTAAAACCTAAATAATAACTCTCTTTATTATATGTATTCTAAATAAATCATCTATATATAGATATGTATATATATATATATATAACTGCCTTACTGACATATATCTATAGATGGCTAAGGCGTCAGACATGAAAGCAGTAGGACGCGGAACCGCGTCACGGATTCCCAGTACGGATCATTCAAATAGGTCTAAAATATTATTTAGAAGTGATCTTATATAATGGAGTATAAATAAATGATCGTCTCTCGTTAAAACCATGGATGCATTAACATGGGAGCGGCTTCGAAGGGACATTTGAGCTATATGGTTATAAGTGAAAAATTGCATCTAAGTTCCTGGATGGGATGAAAAGACTCCAGCAAATAAAATAAAATAAGAATAACAATATATATATATTATTGATGTAAATGATGCCAGTGAAATCTAAAGCATCGATGCAGTCTCAGTCTCAGTTACCCTAAGAATCGGTTATGCATAATAATACTATAGTATCAATTCATCATTTGTTAACAGATTTCATTACTGTAATATATTATATAAAACGTATTTTGATACAGCACCTATAGATTCTAAGTAAAAGCTATTTTCATAGATTACAGGAAACAATACTAACATTTATGGATAACTATATAATAATATAATATAATATATAGTTTATTAGGTAAACAAAAAATCAATATATAAACAAAAGTAATGAAGAAAAAATAGATATAAATTGATACCCAAAACGACATGGTATACAAATTAACATTAGGTTTATAATTAATAAAAAAACGCCTTGGTTTATGAATGCCGAACTATGTAAATATTATGATTAAATATGATCAACATTTGATTGTATACATGAACTTAGAACAATCATCAGTTCTGTTCGGTTATGTTTTAAGAGTGTCGGATCGGGCTAGATCTGTTCACGGATAATAAAATATTCGACTCAACATAAATATCTAAAAGTATCGGCTCTGAAACTAAATGATCAGCATCATTTACATCACCAATATATATATATATATATATATATATATATATATAATATAATTTCAATACTTAAGATCTTTTAACTTTTTATCATTTTTAATTTATTTGCAAATACTTTTAATTCAAGTATAACATTTTATAATTTCACCATAATGGATTGATTAAATTTTGTTATTGATATATGTTTAAATAATATCAAATATTATTTAAATATCATATATATTTATTTATATAATAATAATAATAGTTTATTTAGACACTTAACTAACAGTAGAAGCAATTATCTACAGTGTAATCATATAATATTGTTAAAAACATTAATTATAATAAAATAGTTTCTGACTTTGACGGAATATTTTGTATATATATATAGAACACACATATAATAAGACCCGTATATAAGTACACAAATAATAACACATTTTTTAAGAGTCATACACAAAATATATATATATAATTACATGGGTGGTTTAGAATATTGATGCGCCTGCGCAAAGGACTGCAGTTGTACGATATATCCTACAGGTGCATTAACCAGTTTGTTATACGAAACAACTTCATCTATATTTCTCTATGGGATGAAAGGATTACACCAAAATAAAAATGAAAAATGACAAACATATATACATACATATATGTATACATTATATATATATAATATATATATATATATATTATATATATAATATATAATATATACATTATATATATATATATATATATATATATATAATATATAATATATATTATATATATAATATATATAAATAATATAAATATAATATATTATACATTATATATACACATGATATGCATAATATATATTAATTGTATTCGACTATAATAATAATATTAATCTTAGCAACGCCGATTTCGCAACTATCGAGTGCTATTTATAGCGCGTTGTCATAGGCGATGAAATAAGTATGCGTCACGCTTTATTTAATTATAATTATTCACGCGAGCATGAGGTGAACAATGCATCAGCGTTTCTATTTATAGATTATAGATATGCATATACATGTCTACATAACGTATATGTTATTATATATATATATATATATATTAAGCGATACATTACGAAAGCTCCTCCCCCATGCATGATTGATAGCTCGATATCTATTAATAGATCTGGTGTCCGATACTTACTTACCGTGTGAACACGTTATCGTGTGATGTGTACATTGTACGGAGCTTTGTGCGTATGTAGAGTATACGTCACTATGCGTCACTACATTAATGTCACATGCATGGTGTCTATGAACAAAAATATGTTGTTTCAATATTGTATTATAAATATGTGTATTATATATATATATATATATATATATATATATATATATATATATATATATATATATATATATATATATATATATATATATATATATATATATATATATATATAAATAAATACATTTTAAATACATTTTATTTCAATAATCGATAAACAATATATATATAAATATATATATATATATATAT
This sequence comes from Osedax fenrisi, assembly GCA_964019155.1. NCBI lineage: Eukaryota > Metazoa > Annelida > Polychaeta > Sabellida > Siboglinidae > Osedax > Osedax fenrisi. The sequence goes on along the minus strand of OZ025239.1, from coordinate 126,771,354 downwards.
CTTTTTATATATATATATATAAATATATTTAGTTGACTCTTAATTCATAACCTACTCATATTTTATATCGTGTATACCCGATATTATAGTATACTATCCATATATGGATGAATTTGCTGGCTCCAAATGTTACAAGTGTATATATATATACTCTATATATAGAGTATACTCTAGTTAAGGTATTATTTTTAATTATATTCCTATATTATTTCGTTCTCCTCGTAATCTTAAATGGATGAAATACTCGATTAGCTTTACTTTTTCCAACACCCAGGCAATTGCTAAATATGATTTTATTATTATATTTATTATATATATATATATATATATATATAGTTATATTACTTCATCTTATTATCATTTAAATTATTATCATTATAATTATTATGAAATATAAATATTAAACACGTTGTTTTTATATAATCGACATATACACATGATTATTTATCACTTATTTTGCAAATTAGTCCAACACGATATTACTCATTATGATGATCTATGACGCAATATGACGAAGCATTACGCAATATATTACGCATTATAACATAATATTACGAAACATTATGCAATATCACATGATTTAATGGTATTTTGAACTCTATGATTCATCTAACCATACAATAGAATCATCAGATCATCCAAAAGATCTATTTTCAATATATTGAAAATGGCTATTTTAGATCAGTATAATATAATATACTATAGTCGGTGACTATAGTCGGCCATTCATCTACTGACACTGTTATACTACCTAATTAGTTGTCATATACAAATGATCCCTAATCCGACTCCTCTTTATCACCAATATATAAGGGGTCTTAAGGGGGTTCACGGTCTTTAGATTTCAATGTAATTAGATAGGACATTTTTTGTTGTTGAAAATTCAAAATCTCACGAAATAATTAAGATTTTCACAACATTTAAATATTTATATATTTTGATCAAAATGAAATATTTATTTAAAACATTTAATTATCAATTATTTATCAATTCTAAATCTAATCACAATTATTTTCTATAGCTACAATATACATATAATACTAAACATACTGTGACAATTTGACTAAGTTTAGTTAATTATTTACTGAGAAATAGCAATTTTCAGATAATTGATGTTAAAGATTGACTATATTATTTATCTGCTTTTTGACTCTTATTATTATGTTAAAAGTTATTTTAGCTAATTCTTAAAATTTTTATATAATATTTATATAACTTGTAAAATTGATATAGATTTTGACATAAATTAAATCTATATAAATTATTGAAAAACAGTGTTATA